>JAZEWT010000021.1:4361878-4374624 GCA_036362905.1 Mordacia mordax | reverse complement strand
CACGGCATTGGCCGTTGCAGTGGCCTCGTCGCACAAAGTCTCAACTGCCGTCACCGTTGTTCAGGCGCGACGTCACGAGTGGCTTTGCGGTCTCGCATGCGGCGTTATTTTTTTAAATATTCCGCTAGTTAAAAACAAAAAAACAGTTTGCGCCACCGGCGATGGACTGGCGTCCCGTTGTCGGTATATCCTTGCCTTGCGCCCTGTGTCTGCCGGGATAGGCTCCGGCTTCACCGTGACCCTGTATAGGACTAAGCGGTTTCAGACAATGAGATGAGATGAGTTTGCGCCACTCGTCAGGAAACGTACAATCTGAGCGTTACTGCTGGCCAATCAAAATATGATTAAAAGTAAAGTATAAAGTGCAAACAAAGACTGAACATTATAGACCGATGCATTTTCGTAGGGATATAGCAAAGCATTTTAAATCACTTTATTTTACTGGCATTTTTTCTATCTGAATTACGACGCTGCACGTGTGAAACTAATCTGAAGGGCAGAGCAATTATGGCAACAGTAACTAATTTATAAACGGAGATTTACCCAGCCCCCAAACGAAACAATCCACAAATAACTTTGTGCGTGTGTAAGCACAGGTTTATTCAAGGTGGCATTTGGTGGTTGTTTTGTCTTTGGGACTAGAGAGCAGAATAATGCTAGCACTGTAAATATGTTTGTGTAGATAATTTATTGTCTGCACTAGACCTTTATGTTCAATGTAATTGCCAGTTTTTTAGGATCAGAGTAAACGCCGAGTCGTGTTTTGCATTCAGCCCCTCTGACTATTTTGAAACGCCCAAGTACAAAACCGATCTTCGTCTTATCGGAGGTGAGATGACAGCACTTCCGGGTTAACCAGAGACTGGATTACAGCCGGTGGTGAGGCTCACGCTTACAAACCACCCAGGCCCTCGGGCCAGTTACGCGGGGGGGGGGGGCAGCGGATTTTTAAACCGTGCCTCGATGAGCATGTCTCGGCAAGTGGCCCCTTGCGCAGGCGCGGTGGGAGCAACGGACCGCTTTTAAAGTGTCCCTTCATTAAACATGGAGCAGGTAATGATGGAGCGGTGGCACTATCAAGCGGTGCCCGCATATTTATTGCACATTAAAAGAAGATGAAGGAAACGCAGCGCTCATCTTACCACTTCCCTAAATGCACGGCCGCTCAGTGTGCAGATTTACGTAAGCGCATCCAGCATAAATATGATATTTCACGTATATTGGGCTGTCACTTGACTGTAATGCCAGGCTGTACGTCACTCCACATGCCAGCCTGTGTATGCTAATTTCAAGATAGCGGAATAATTTAACCGCTTGTCGGTTCCGGGGAGGCCTTCATTCCGCAGACCATGGCCAATGCCGAGGATTGACTTTAAGTTCAGGCTCTGCCTGCTGCAAGTAGTACAGTACTGTACCAAAGTTTAAGTAAATGGCCACGTAAACGTCTCTTCAGCCTGCCGACGCTCGCTAGCCGAGTGACCCAACGTTTCAATATCGGCTAGTTTACGTTTGCTGCGTGAGTGGGCTGTGCTAGTTCACTCCTTCAAGTAGCACCCTTTGGTGACCCAAGCGATCTCTAAAGGATGGAGCTCGTATTGGGCTGTATCTTGTATCAAGGCAGGTGCACGAGTTTATATAATGTTTTTGTTCCGATGGTTTTACTTCATTGCTATGTTTTCATTCGTTTCTCCTTCCGCCTCTCTGATGACCCAGGTCACTCTTGCGAATTGAGCCTGCCCCCCCTCCCGATATCTTGCGTTAACACCTGGTCAACCAAAATAAACTTGACACTTGAACTTGAAACTTGGCTGTCTGCCGCCTCTCCGCTTAAGGCACCGCCTTGTTTATCCGGGCCAACTACCCGCGTCACTTAACATGCAGTCCGGCATCTCTGCTCCAGTCCCGACTGCTCTGGTGCTCGTGTTAATATTGCACGCGGCACGTTCAGCACTCTCCTGTTTAATACCACATTCTGCCATTTTGTTTCTTTCACGAGCGTCTCCCTCCGCGCCAGAGAATGATCTCTTTTAAGTTTGAGGTTGTGTATACGGCGGTATCTGCCTCGACTCCGCTGTAGCGAAAACAGGACACGTACGTGCGTGGCGTGTGCTATTTTGACACGTGTCAATTGGAAGTATACATCGCACTCACTGCCGCCGCCCCCCCCCCCCGCGGAGATTTGTCAGGACCGTTCTGAGAACGTCACGAGACTCGATGAAGCATTTCCCCAAACCTTCCCCATCCCTGACCATCTTGAACCTGCTGTCAGACCGTCACCTTTCCCAGCAGAGAAGCTACCGGAGCCCCGTTGTCGCATCCTCTTGGCAAGGCCTTGATCGAACAGTGAATGAATCATGGACGATGACGTTGATCAGCTTTATTTATGGAGTATGATCTTGATTTAACTAGTAGGGGAGAAAATGTGTCCAGAAGTACGTTAAATCTGGATGCATTACGACGATCTTATACACAGAGTAATGACAATATCTTACAACAACCTATATATTATGAACCCCGTGTAAACAGAGTAATGCATATATCTAATGGCAGTAAAAAAACACACTAAAGTAAAAAATAAAACACAAAAATAAATAATATCCATTATTTTTCGATGCAGACGGCTGTTTCAGACTTAGCAGGCAGCTTCCACTACTTTTGAAGTCCATTAAATGCAGATCAATTGAATCAAAATTTGACCATTGCATTCACATGTCACGAGTTTGGTTTAATTTTATACGTTGGAGGCATCCTCAGGTGGCTGAGAATGCCTCCTGAGGATGCCTCCTGAGAATGCCTCCTGAAAATGCCTCCTGAGGCTGCCTCCTGAGGATGCCTCCTAAGGATGCCTCCTGAGGATGCCTCCCACGTGGGAGGCGAATGAGAGAGGAGGAGCGATCGATACAGCTGCCCCGAAAGAACAGCTTTTGGAAGCAATGCTCAATAGAGATGATTGATGATGGCTTCGAAAAGCTGCTCTCTCGAGACAGCCGCGTCGATCGCTCCCCCCCCCCCATCGCGACGTTTCGCCTCACACGTTCGAGGCATCCTCAGGCGGTGAAGATGTCTCTTAGCGTGCGAGGCGAAACACGCATCGAGCAGTGGGAACCTACATCATGACACGATTTAATTCTTTTTACGGAGCGTGATAGAGTAGGTCAATGAATAAAATAGCGATAACGCGTTTCAAATGAGCGCGACTTTCAAAAGCAATAAATTCGTACCCGACACTGGATCGCAGAGATCTCACAACCGCTTCAAACTCGCAGGCCCTGGCTTCTTGCCGCACGTGCTGCTAACAACTGGGCAAGTGTAATCGGAGTGCCGCAAGAGTCCGATTTGCATTTAGATGTTTGCGCCGGGCAGCGGCGGTTTTAACATTGAAATCATTGCCGGGGACCGCCGGACCGAGCGACCTTCCGTCGGGAAACGCTCCCTTCTCTCGAGTGGTTCGCTGTGCACAGGCGCCGTGGTGAACCAACTAAATCACCCGCGCCTTGCTTCACCAGTCAAACTTTCCGAGGCGCCCTCGTAAACGAGTGAAGGGCTACTTAAATAAGCCGCTCGTAATAAGCACACGAGCAACAAACAGTGCCCGTACACGGAATCCGCCGATGCTGCGGGCTTTGTGCAGCGTTTGGCGGTGTGCTTGTTCTGTGTGCGGTGCTTTGCGAGACAGCTGTAAATACTTGGGAGTGCTGCCACTGCAGAGAGTGGGAATTTATTTTGGTTGGTGTCGCTCTCTCCTGGTGTCGTTTATAACCTTGACGTTAGCAATATTTCACGATTTATCTGCATTCATGCCACCGTCCACTTGTCTCTTCGTTAATCTTAATGGTTATCAATTTTAATTCAGGCCACGGTACGTGATGCGTTGGCCATTACATTTTTCAAAAATATACGCAACTTTCACAAGAGCTCTACGTTGTGATTGGTCGAATTACTCTTGAATGCGGGGAAAAACTAAACATTTGATGAACTGATCTCATGAAGAGCTGCATTGCAATTGACGTACATCGTTGCAGAGATTAACAGAACCATGGCGTAATGAAATTAGTGGTTTTGAAGATCGGTTATTTTCACTGGTTATTGCTTGTCAAGGTTAGTGGACACGAGGTTCCCTGTTGGGCAATCGCCGTCGCATGCTGCGATGCTTAACATTTCAGCGAGCGGAATTGCTTTTGCTGCAGGGGGAATTACTCCACAGCGGAATTGCATCAAGCGTGAAAGAGGGTCGTCGCGCCACGGATAAGGGAGCCCCCTCGAAGTGACACGGGACGAAGATTTGATGGACAAACGTGGTTGAGAGATGTGACCGCCTCCCTCACTAGGCATCCTCGGTTCACAGGAAGAGCCTGCTCAAAACAACAAATTGCCCCACCATTTGCAGGTCCGAACCCAGACCGTGTCTCTTGAGCGAGCTACCACGCGCGTGACACTTCGGCAACGCGCCTTCAAAGTTTTGCGTCAAGCCAGCCGTTGTAGTGATCGTGTTGTGGTGATGTTACCGTGTCTCTGGTCGAGTTCGTCTCATCTCATTATCTGAAACCGCTTAATCCTATATAGGGTCACGGTGAGCCGGAGCCTATCCCGGAAACACAGGGCGTAAGGCAGGAATACACCCGACGACGGGACGCCAGTCCATCGCGGGCATTGCGGGACAATTTTAGTCTGCGAGCCAATCAACCTATCCAGGAGCATGCTTTTGGACTCTGGGAGGAAACCGGAGTACCCGGCGAAAACCCACGCGGACACGGGGAGAGCATGCAAACTCCACACAGAAAGGCACCCGAGCCGAGAGATTCGAACCCGGGACCTTCTTGCTGTGAGGCGACAGCGCTAACCACTGGGCCACGTTGCAATTTGCCGAAGAACGCCCCGAAGTGACCATGGCGCGGTCGTCTTTCGAACGATGCGAGGAACAAAACAATCAAACACTGAGCTGGCCAGAGGTGAGGCCTGGAACATAGGCAGATGGACGGGTGTGGAAATGGGGCTTCTCGGTCACTGAAGACCCATCTTCAGATCAGTATCAAAACCTGGTTAATCCTGTACGGGGTCATGGAGGACCAGAGCCTATCCTGGCAGACACAGAGTGAAAGGTGGGGCTATACCCAGGATATAACGCCAGTACATAGCAGGGTTCTGGGGGCAATTTATCCAACAGGGCAATTGACCTCGGCAGCAGTGTGTCTTTGGATGGTGGGAGGAAACTGGAGTACCAGACAAAAACTCACGTGGACACAGGGAGGACACGCCATCCCCTCACAGAAAGGCACCCGAGCCAAGAACTGAACCCTGGACCTTCTTGCTGCGAGGCGGTTGCGCTGCTTGCTTTCGCCATCGTTCCGCCACAGGCCCATCTTCTGCCCGAGGCATTTTTTTTTCATTCACTTCAGATTTTCAGACAACAGAGGTCAAACATTACTGGGCGCATTCACCGGCGTGCAGTGTTCACCCTTCGCATACGAGCTGCGCATTAAGCGACGCCTATTCCTCGCTCTGCTTTATGACTTTGCCTTTTAGCGAGGCACGTCCAGCCTTGATTTTCTGTGCGCGGGGATTGTGGGCTGAGCATTCCCCTGACAGTGACCTTAGAAACAAAGCTCTGCCGTGTTGACTCTCGCCATCGTTTTGGACTTGCATTTCGTCTCGTCTAGTCCCCGCAATATAGGGACTTTGCGAAAATTTACAATTTTCGCTGTGTCTCGGTTGCTGCGTACGACTGCACGCGAAATCGTATTTTTTGTTGAAATCATTAATTAAAGCGGGGGCGGCACGGTGGCCCAGTGGGTAGCGCTGTCGCCTCCTCACAGCAAGAAGGTTCCGGGTTCGAATCTTGGCTCGGGTGCCTTTCCGTGTGGAGTTTGCATGTTCTCCCAGTGCCTTCGTGGGTTTTCGCCGGGCACTCCGGTTTCCTCCCACAGTCCAAAAAACACGCTGCTGCAGAGGTTAATTAGCTTGCAGACTCAATTGCTCGCAGTGCCCAGTGATGGACTGGCATCCTATAGTGGGTATATCCCCGCCTTGCGCCCTGTGTCTGCCGGGATAGGCTCCGGCTCACCACGACCCTGTACAGGACTAAGCGGTGTCTGACAATGAGATGAGAACTTAAAACTGAACGCGTGTGTTTTTCTGGAGACCCACACTATATTGACTGTCAAACCGACCAACTTAATGCCACCCATACCACGTGGAGTTACAGTAAATAAAGAGTATTGATTTATAGTGCACTAGACCATTTGTGCAAATACTAGTGAGCCAAGCAGCCTGCGAAAAAGTAAGACCCAAGTCTCAGATTCCTTTTCGGAGGAAACATTCGTGTGTGACAAGTTCGTTGCAAACACGTTTCCTGCTCACAAATAGTGCGATGCCGTGGCCCAAATATGGCCCTTTGCCTCCCGCTAGCAGGCGTTCACCAACCACGCAAAACCAGCATCACCGATTGCCCCCGCCAAATGTACAAATGTCCTTTTTGGGAAATGTGAAGTTTCCCATACCTTAGAGATGTGCAGCCACATAGCTGAGTGAAGAATTGCATTCCCCACGATTTAACGAACCTTGAGAGAAAGCTGTTTTAATTGATTAACTGTCATTTTTATTAAACGTCTCGCACGTTCGTTTTAAAGTTAATGGAGGGACCGGACCGCCCGGTTGAATGAAGGTTTGTTTTGGAGGTCAAAGTTCCGCGTTTTCGCGACTGTAACTTACGGATCTTGCGATTAACGTGCGGCGTACAGTTCGTTTGTTCACGTGAAGTGGGTCACGCGGTGATTTTGATTATTTCTGCTCTCCGTCGGTGCGATTTGGTGCCGCGCCATTCCAGAGGCCGCCGCTCGGCCATAATAAGTTGAATTAAATAAATCTACACACGACCGAGCAACGTAAAAATGGAAAGAATTCTCATTCGGAACGAATAAATTGTAAAGTAATCCTCAACCAACCTGACAACACAGGTGCAGCGGCCAAAAAATTACGGTCGTTGAAACCTTAACGCGTTTTTTTTGGTTTGGCCAGCAGTGCTTTCCCCAGTTGTTTGAACTCTCTTGGATTTCGTCCAAGGCGATGACGCACGCGGTCCCTTAGTCCGGTGCAATGCGAGGTTGCCGATTATCCATCGCGATGCTGGCTCGTCGGTGAACGCCGTGACCGGTGCCGTTCGTCACACTCAGACGATGGGACTGTTGTTCGTGGCGGGAGCAGAGCGGGTGGCCGCACGCTCTCCGCCACGCTCGCGGTAGTCAGCTGGGTCTCGGCACATGGCGGGAGCGATGGGAGAGATTGTAGGTCCTGCCCGAGGCGGTTCGAATCCTGTCTCGTGCGCATTTCCGAATTTACGCGTTCTCTCCCCCGTTCTGCGTGGGTTTCTTCCGGGTTCTGTGATTTTCTCCCACAACTAAAAAAAAACCACACTTGTTAACTTGTCTCATCTCATTGTCAGAAGCCACTTTGTCCTGTACAGGGTCGCGGTGGGCCGGAGCCTGTTACGGCAGACACAGCGCAAGGCAGGGATATACCCAGGATGAGACATCAGTCCATCACCGGGCATTGCGGGCAATTTAGTCTGCAAGCCAATTAAACTATGCAGCAGTGTGTTTTTTGGACTGTGGGAGGAAACCGGAGTGCCCGGTGAAACCCACGTGGAAACGGGGAGAACATGCAAACTCCACACGGAAAGGCACCCGAGCCGAGATTCGAACCTGTGCCCTTCTTGCTGTTAGGCAACAGCGCTACCCACTGGGCCGCCATGCTGCCGTACTTAATTGTTCGATAACATCATATGCACCATGTCCCAGATAAGTGCAACCACAGAGAATATATAGGGAGCGTCGGGCATTATGAGAAGTATATTTTCCTATGGTCCCATTTCTAATGGGCGCTATGTATATGGGTAGCAGTGAATGGCGGGTTTGCATCGACTCACCATGTGATTACTTTCACTCGTCTGCGGTTTACTGTAGCACCGTGAGACCTCTGGGCAAATGGTGCTACTGCAGAAATATAAATGTATTCGTTATCAATACCTGCTTGATCCTGTACAGGGTCGTGGGGTGGGGCGAAGCCTATCCCAGCCGACAGAGGGCGCAAGGCAGGAGAATACCCAGCATGTGACACCGATTTACTCAATTAACCGAGGCAGCAGTGTGTATTTGGACGGTTGGAGGAAACCGGAGTGCCCGGCGAAAACCCACGCGGGCACGGGGAGAGAACACGCCAATTCGACACAGAGAAATTTAATAAATTAAGTTAACGCCGCCCCCAGGCTTTCTCATCTCACCTCATTATCTGAAACCGCTTAATCCTATATAGGGTCACGGTGAGCCGGAGCCTATCCCGGAAACACAGGGCGCAAGGCAGGGATACACCCGACGACGGGACGCCAGTCCATCGCCGGGCATTGCGGGACAGTTTTAGTCTGCGAGCCAATCAACCTATCCAGGAGCATGCTGACACGGGGAGAGCATGCAAACTCCACACAGAAAGGCACCCGAGCCGAGAGATTCGAACCCGGGACCTTCTTGCTGTGAGGCGTCAGCGCTAACCACTGGGCCACCGTGCCGCCCCCAGGCTTTCTCGATATGTTCAAATTATGCCGTCTCTGGTTGCACCCACCCATCACCACAGTAGATGTCCTTGCCTGCGGAGGCCACAGGCTCGCTGGCACGCGGTGCCGCTGTCGCAGGGGAAGGGAGATTATCAGGCGTCGTCCAGCCGATCCTGCTGCGGACCCGTCGCGGCTTTTGTGTTATTTCTTGGAATTTTTTTTCTCCCTTTAAAGTTTACTTCCAGCCCCGGAGCTTTTGGGTAGAATCCGCTGCACAAAAGAATTTCGCTCTTGTCACCTCGTTCAAATATATATACTGCGCGTGCGTGTGTGTATATACGCACTGTATGCCCTGTACCTTTCAATCTTTCGTGGAGCGGTGGTGCTGCGATTAGCACACTCCGCTACGAACCCAGCGACCTCGGCGGCAGACACCGGCTCTGGGCCTCCCCGTAGGTTTACTCAGTCTCAAATTATTACCTGCTGCGATTTGTAACATCAGGATGGCGCGGTGGCCCAGTGGTTAGCGCTGTCGCCTCACAGCAAGAAGGTCGCGGGTTCGAATCTCTCGGCTCGGGTGCCTTTCTGTGTGGAGTTTGCATGCTCTTCCCGTGTCCGCGTGGGTTTTCGCCGGGCACTCCGTTTTCCGCCCACAGTCCAAAAGCATGCTGCTGCATAGGTTAATTGGCTCGCAGGCTAAATTGCCCCGCAGTGCCCGGCGATGGACTGGCGTCCCATCGTCGGTATATCCTTGCCTTGCGCCCTGTGTCTGCCGGGATAGGCTCCGTGTTCACCGTGACCCTGTATAGGACTAAGCGGTTTCAGACAATGAGATGAGATGAGATATGTAACATCGCCATTAAGGAGACATAGGCGACCGGGTGTGGTGCTGCTTGCCACCCATCCCCTCCGGTGCCGTGCTGGACGCAATAGACGTTCGCTAACAACACTTGACCCTTCAATCTACTATGGCTATAACGGGGGATCTCTGACACTCAATGTAAACTATACATATCTTTCAATTTCCCATTGTGTGAAACGCTATCTGCAGATGACTTGCGCTGTGCCAGTTAGAAAATTATGTCGTGACAGGAAATAATGGCTTCCACTCGTAATTAATCCACTCTAATAACGTGTATGTTTGTGTGGTTTGAAAATGCAGAGATAAATATGCATGCTAAAGCAGATGGAAATGAAGTGTTTTGATAGATTGCTAGTTGCAATGGAAATGCCTTTGTGCGTTTAATTTCGAGTTAACCTGAAGTTTAGGACAAAGGCATAAAAGCACCTAAGAGGGTTGCTGACGTGGAAAAGTGGGACTTTAAATGTGAAATAGTGCTAAAGTTTAGAAGAGTATTCAACTGTTGATAAGACAATTGATCCTGGGAATGCAGCAACTCTGTGGAGGTGACTCAACACATACATAGTACCTGCTTGTAAATAGGAGTCACACACACGACACACGCACACTGCGCCTGAGGATGCCTCTAGCGTGTGAGCCGAAACGTCACGAGGTGGAGAGAGAGGGAGCGATCGACGCGGCCGTCCCGAGAGAGCAGCTTTTCGAAGCAATCATCGTGCATCGAGCCGTGAAAACCTACATCATTACATAACAGCCTCACTCTTGTGCAGATTAACTTTGTCCGTTTTGAATGATTCGAAGTGGGTACTGTGCATGCGGACGAGCGTTAAAAATACCCCCATTATAATAGATTTGGTTATCATAACATTTGCATTTGTATAGCGCCTTTCCCCCGAGGGTCACAAAGCGCTGCACAGAGCTGTGGAGATTACGGCATGTCAACAACGTTATCACCTTGACGGGGCATTACAGAGTTTGCAGCTTGTCTGGGACACTTACTAGCAAAGGGCCGAGTTCATTCCTTTGATTTCACTTCACGTGGTCTGTCACTTCATGCAGAACAGAGGGAGATTGTACAAGCTGCACACAGCAAGGCTCTGTAGTCGGGATTCAAACCCTCACGGCTCCCACTCTTGCATGTGGTGGATGTTACCACTGCTCCAACCTTAACCGCCCACGTTATCAGTATATCCCTTTGATAATTCGATCAGCTTATATGTGCCCGGTTAGCTACTTTACTTTCAACCAATTCAAATCACGTGCACTGCATGCTGTTGGCAGATATGATCTGCTTGTTGATTTGGCTGAACGTGGCCACCAATTATCGTTGTCTAAACTCCTTTTGTGAAGGACCCTCAATCAGTTCGTATCATCTCTCCATGCCACTCGAGCCTGCATTCAAACCAGTGGTTTACAGATGGCCGTCTTCCCTTGGCGTTTAGCCATGAGAACTGTGTCAATGTGAGCATTGTGTGTGAGAACAGGTTCAGGTGCAGCCGCGCAATTGCAAGCTCAAGCCACCGCTGGTGGATGGACATGCACGAGAGTAAACGCCGCTAAGGGCGCTTGGCCTGCTTTTCCGCGTTGGGTCAAACATGTGGAAAGAGACGATAGCACCCACACTTTACCCCACCACACGCGACCGATCCATCTGCTCGTGTGCTCAATTTATACAGCTGGTTGGACATTGGCGGTGGAGCACGTAGGGGCGGGGCCTAGGATGGTGACCTCTGGATTGACCTCTGGACATTTCATGTGCTTACCTTGATTGACACCGCCTCTGCGCCTGCGAATGGATAGGTACTGGCGTGCGATAGTAAACGGAGGTTCCGCGTCTGGTTGTACCATTTGGCGATCGGTTGTATTCAGCCGAGCGCTAACGGTGTGCGCTTGGTTTGCACCGCAGCGGCTCCATGCCTTTTGACATGAATGTTCTGGTGATGTTGATTCTTGGCTTGCTGTGCACCATGAACATGTGTTTAGATGTTAGTGCTGCACATGAAAGCATGTTTGTGTTTTTCGCCTCCGAACACCCATAGCACAAAGACAGAGATCCCTCCTATAGCCTTTAACAGCCTTTTGGGAAAAGCACTGTAAAGGCCGGATGGCACACAGACGGGGGTGGGTAATAATAATTGAATTTATGGAGCGCTCTTCACCCGAGGGTCACAAAGCGCTGCACAGAGCTGCGGAGAGAATGGCGCGTCAACAACAACGGGTGCTAGAATGGAAAATCAGCAAATAAAAAAAAATTGGTGGTGATGACCATAATAATAAATATCATTACAGTTCAATCCGTCGCGATTTTAACTGCCTGTTAGCGTGGCCTGCTCAGCCCATCATCCCTTTAAAAGGTGCTTAAAATGGGTACTGGGTAGTCAGTATCATGCCCGGCCAACCTTCGTCTCTGCAGTGGTGATGTTTACCCGCTGGTACTCATTTGAGGCTGTGTCGACATAGGGGTGGCCCAGAACCAGTTCAGATATGTGTCCCCGCTGCTGGTCGTGTCAGGAATCGAACTCGGGTGTCTGCTACCGGGTTTGTGGTCCCGGCACGCGAATCACTGCCCCTCCACCTAGAGCAGTGGTCTATTAAGTTCGGGTCACAAGCCCTGTTACTCGGTCGACAAACGTCTGGGCCGCAGCAGCCGCGATGATTCTAATTTGAATGCGTCACGATTCACTGTCATGAAAGCTTTGGTCAAAAAAAAAGAAACTTTTATCGGCTTGCGGGTATTCTCATTTATTTTCGCATAGGTGGCAATAAAAAAAACAATTTAAAAGCACTGCTCTGGAGCGCACACATACACACGGTTCCAAGCATGCGCTCATTACTTTGAGCGGTAACGAGATAAACACCTCTTGCTTCTCCAACTGCGAGCAGAAAGCCAGCGCATTGGCAGTGATTTTGCAAGCGGGCAACGTTGGATGGGGGAATGATTGATTGCGGAATTGTACGGGCTTTATCATAGCATTCCACTTTAGGTAGAAACGGTGGTGCTGAGTTACACGGCAACACCCCCCCACACACACACACACGCGCATGACAGTGGTACATCCTGACGTGCCACGTTAGCTGAGAGAAGTTCCAGTCCCAGATCACCCTCGTGTTTGAAATGGAACATGCCGGTGCATCCTGCAGATCTCGCAGCTAACTGGGATCCTGATTCTCCAATTCTGCCCGAGATAAAGTATCCATCCATTCATTCATTATCATCTCATCTCATCTCATTGTCTGAAATCGCTTAGGCCTATACAGGGTCACGGTGAAGCCGGAGCCTATCCCGGCAGACACAGGGCGCAAGGCAAGGATATACCGACGATGGGACGCCAGTCCATCGCC
>JAZEWT010000021.1:4345386-4357690 GCA_036362905.1 Mordacia mordax | reverse complement strand
TCGCTGTGTAACCAAAACACCAGACGTAAGCTCGTAATTTATCAGTGCTAAGGTACCACACGGGGTAAATCGATCCTTTTCATTTCTGTTAAAATCCTCGAGGTGCAGTGTTAAAACAATGTTATGGTTGTGTTGCTGCATGCTGTTGTATAAATTGGGTTTCCCTTTGTTAGATAATCTTCAGATGCTCCGCTCCATGCCTGGGTCGGTTCGGGACACATTATGCGTGGAGACATCAGCTTTCTTTACTCGTAATGCTCCACAACAACGCCTAAATGAGATGGTGGATAATTTTACCTTTTGCTTTGGTACCGAGGGCCCCTTTTCTAGTTTAGAAATAACGCTCTCGCCAGTTACTGGAGCAATAAGTATTATTCCAAAAGCAAGCCAGTAGACACGTTGTCAATCCTAAAAAGATTTTCACAGACATGCTTTCCAAAAAAACGAGAAAAAATGAGGCCTAAGAATGTGCATTGCTGCCAGTTTGAATGTTACCATTGCAATATTTTAGTATGTATTTTCACAGATGATTGCTAACAGTATTTCATTATTCGTTTTACGTCACATCACTCACATTTCATTTTGCAAATAAGGACCTGGCAGTGGTGAGGCAGTTTAAACATTCTACCAGTTCACCACCATCATCATTAGCAGTACCCGCTTAATCCTGTACAGGGTTGCAGGAGGCTGGAACCTATCCCAACAGACAGAGGGCGCAAGGCTTACATACCTAGGATGTAAGGCCAGTACATCGTATGGCACACTTTTTTGTGGCAATTTACTTAGCATGCCAATTAACCTAGGTAGCAGCATGTCTTTGGATGGTGGGAGAAAACCGGAGAACCCAGCGAAAACCCATGCGGGCACGGGGAGCGCAGGCACGCAAACGCCGTACAGAAAGACACCTGATCCGGGAAGCGAACTAGGGACTTCTTGCTCTGAGGCAGCAGTGCTACTCACTGCTATGCCATATATATTTCTTTACACATTCATGTGCAATCTGGGTGTGCTGGTGGCCAATCATAAATTAGCTTGCTTAATGTACGCACCGAAACTCGCGGTTCCTGTTCCTCATCTGGAATATTGTACATTTATAATATCGCCATCTTTAGCTCTTCTACGTCTATAAAAAGCTTCTCTTTACACTGTGAACTTTGCTTTCGTGACAACGCAGAGGAAGAGCGAACGCGTGTTCACACTCGCACCGCAAGGGGTCTGACAGAGCCCCAGGGCTTTTAAGCGTATACTAATAAGGATCTCCATTTTTGTTCGTTAAAAAAAAGTTTGCGCTTAATGCCCGACGCGTTGCGTGAAACGGTTGAAAATGTAGTTGAACTGTTTTTGATTTTGTTCTCATTCGTTGTAAGCCATTAACGGCTGTGGGTTTTGTTTCTCTCCTGCAGCGGAGCTGTGCTGCTGGTAGCCAACCCTCCTGTTGACGCACGCCGCAGTCTGCTCGCGGAGATGCGGTAATGTGAGAGTAGCGGAAGAGGGATGTCTGTCTGCCATACGCGCTCTGCGATGACGCGTACTCACGGCTGCCGTGGTGGGGGGGGGGTTTGGGTTTGAGGGTTTTCTTTTGTCGTTCTTCAAACGTAACGTCTGTCCGGGACAAAGTCTCGCTTTGGAAAGGGGGCACCTTGAGACGGTGGTGGTGCTCAGCGCCGGCGGACGATGGTGACGGAGGGATTCCGGTTTGCCGTGCGGTCACCGGGCACGTGTTTGTGTGGGGAGCGGCGACGCGCTGGCGAGCGCGCTGATCTATGACCCCGGCGACACAAATTCGATTCCCGCGCACAGCCAATGCCAGTGGCAATAATAATAATAATGTTTGCACTTCGAGAGCGCGTTTCACCCGAGGGTCAAAATGCGCTGCACAGAGCTGTGGAGAGAACGGCGCGTCAACAACAACATCAGAGTAGGTCAATTAAAGTAAAACAATGGCTACAAATCAATGAAGGACGTAAAAAAAGCGAATGAAACAATTGTTGGCGATTTTTCTGAACTCATCTTCAGCCTCCCCTTGGTCGACTCGACTTCAAATCAGTGCCCAGTGCCGTGTGACCGTGACCACCAGGGAGGCAAAAGTGGCTGGACCTGGTGCCGGCCGCGCAGCCTCATCGTGTGTTCTGTGCCAGCTTGCATGCGTGTTCGCTGACAGCCGCTAAAGCCGCACAGAGAATCTTTGTGTCTGTGTGCCCAGTGCTTGGGCAATCCACCAAGTCGGGGGCCTCTGGGTGTACAACTTAAATTACCTTTGCGCACAGCTGCGTCCGATTGGGGGGGGGGAGGAAGGAAAAGTTGGACCTTTTACAACAGTTTTGTCTGTTAGCTGCATGCAAATTTCAGACGATTGGAGTTAATGGTCTCTCCGCACAGGTTTGTCATTGTATTCATTTGATTTCGAGCTGACAGTAGGCTCCATAGTGGTGGCTTTGGCTCGGGGATCGTGACACTGAGCCAATGCCACTGTTGATTTTGATCGGTGAGCGGTGAGTTTATGATCCCCAGGCCGTTGACCGATGATTGCACGCAAGAAAATTCATCACGCTACGCTAGTGGGCTTTTTTTCTAAAAACTCAAATTGGCAAAATTTCAACTGTGGGCATTAAAAACATTGCTTGCACTGGCATGTGCCCAACATGTTGCAGGGCTTGTGGGAACATGCAATGCCTCCTAGTGTGGATGAACAAGGTCACTCAGAGGGATCCCTTAAATTATTCCGTGATTTCTACTTCGGTGACGTGTACTTGAAGTGTGATGCACTGCTGTGTGGATTCTGAATGGGTTCTTTATCTAATGACATTATTTTATTATAATTACTGGCCGTAGCAGTGGTCTGCAGCCGCCTACGCCAGATCTGTGCTGACCGCTAGATAGCGATGGTGTGATCAACTCGGAGCCTAAAGAACAGCCTACAAATGAAATTCTGCAACGATGTGCATATTTAAAAAAACACCTAAAAAAAATGTTGTTACCGATGTTCTGTTCCAGTGTTGTTGCTGGCGTGCCGTTCTCTCCGCAGCTCTGTGCAGCGCTTTGTGACCCTCTGGTGAAAAGCGCTCTACGAATGCAATAATTATTATTAATGAGCCTTTGCAGCGTTGTTACTTCACACGACCAGCCAATAGGAATGCTCCGAGAATGTGGAGTGGCGCACCGACTGCCGCATCATATACAGATGCTTGTTTGTGCGGAGAAGTCTCGCTAAGTCTCAAGTCACTCCTGCCACGTTGTCACGATACACTCTGTGCAATCCCAATTTGTAGCCTTTCGAGCTGGCGCTGTGTTGCTCTCGAACTCTTGGACCTCAGTCCCTCTTTCCAAAAACTACATTTTTAATAGCTTTCAATTGGCTCTGATAACCATGTCAATTTGACTCTGCCATAAATAAGCAGCTGATGCCTGCTACATTTTTGGGTGCCTTGGGGGAGGCTCTATGAAAAGCTGGCCACCGCCTCTCCTTATTTGGTTCCTTTGCACTTGGCCAGATTGCTGAAATTCACCCCCTCGTCGCCCCAGCCCAGTGCCCCCTTAAACACACCGTTGTCAATCATTACATCGGCGCAATATGAATGCAATTCGTACGACTGACCTGGCCTAAGGCAAGGACTTGTCAGACACCCCTGCAGTGGTGCTGAGCGTGAATACACTCGAGAAAGGAAATCGCGTATATGCCTGCATCCTGCACCGCGTTTTTCATGCGCGCGCGTGATGTCCTTGTAAATATTTCATGAGCAGCACCAACGTCACAGTTCGTGCAGCGGAATGAGATTGCGTCGCACGACGTGTGACTTGACGTTACGCGATGACGTCACGCGCGGTGACGTAATCTGAAGAGGGATGGGGACACGTGTGCACTTTGGCCCGAAAGGCAAATCCTTTTGTCGCCAGTTTTCTTATCCAAGTTTCAAACAAGTCATTGGAGGCCAGCTCGGGTTTAAAGTTAATATTGCACCATCTTCACAAACATTGTTGTCGGTGCCCCTTTCTACACTGTTATAGACAGGGAGAGTTTATTTTTGTTCAATGAGGTGAGAACTCTATGAGAGCCTGCAGTCGCTCCATTATTATCGCTTTCGAGGCTTAGTGGGGTAAAAGTGCTAAGAAACATCACATCCTGTCGTGGTGTTGGCGATGTGCTCAGGCTTGAATGCGTTGATGCTTCAATGCACCCGAGCCTTATGAACACTTGTGCCCTGGCGGGTGGATGGAACGGTATCCATTTGCACCAGACGTGGAGCCAGCGTCACTCTCCCGTGGCGCCTGCGAATTGAACAGCGCTGTTTGAACGGGACTTGAGAATGGTGGCGGGTGACAGCCAATTAATCGAACACCCCTCGCAGTCTGATGGGTGCCCTGATTTTGCGTTGTTGAAAATTAAACACGTGGACCGGAGCCTTTTCGTAGCACATATTTTCATTTCCTTTTTTGTTGTTTCATATTTGACCTGGCCTAACATTTTACATTCCCCGCAGATTCGCTTTGATCGTTTAATGCATTTTAATGGGCATTGGGGAGGAGTGGCTTGGCTCTGTGCGCCGCCATGAATATGTATGACAGACCGCCGCAGTGGCTTTGGTGTGACTCATACCTTCTCGGATGTCACGCGCGACCTTTCTTTCATGACTGAACAAGTGCTGGTGTGCTCCTCGTTCCGCTGTGGCTTGATCAGCGGTTCACACACTCTGACTTTTTACCCACATCACGGTGTGCGCCGTCATCAAACCACCACCGCCACCGCCACCGCCACCCTGCCCCTGTGCAATTGTGCAGTCGGATTGAGCGGCGCGTGAGTTAGCGCTGCTTTAAATCCACTTCCACCGGGGGCCTGTTGCAAGCGACCCATCACGTAATTGCAACACCGCTGGCAAGGCACTTTGTCTCACTGCAGCCTAAGATCATTCATTTTTCTCCACGCGAGAGACATCTTCCCCACCGACGCTCGTTGCCACGAATGCGCGGAACAAAAATGCTTTTAAAAATATAACGTTAGTAAAAGATGGAATGCAGGCGCGGTTGTTTTCTCCTCCTATTTCGTTCGCGGTAATTCGTCGTGTATTTTTACAAGTGACGCGACAATCACCCAGTCGGCCGTGCACGGCGTGCTTAGTGGAACGCGCCGTGAAGTGGATTTTTCTCCGCTCTCCCCGTGCTCGGTGGGATCTGGCCCAGCCTGCCGACGTCACAGTAATTCACTACATCTTTTGTTGCTTGTAGCAATTCCGTCGCGCCGCTTATAAATAGACGCCAGCGAGCAGAATGCCGCGCATTCATCGCGTGCGGCGGCACGGAGCCTTTGCCCCAAATAATTAATAATAATTAATTGCGACCTTAAAATCGTAACAATATTAATGCGTTGAGCATGCGAGACGCGAAAATCTCACCGCTGCACAATGTGACTGCAAAAACGCATTCCTCCTCGCATCCGTAACATATTTGCGCGTAAAGGCACGCGTCGCGTACACCGGGCAGGCATTTCACGAATGCCCCCACGTGTTTTTTTTTTGCGCGGAAAACGATCGCGAAATTGCGGCACGGTGGCCCAGTGGGCAGCGCTGTCGCCTCCTCACAGCGAGAAGGGCCCGGGTTCGAGTCTCGGCTCGGGCGCTGCTTTCTGTGTGGGAGTTTGCGAGTTCTCTCCCCGTGTCCGCGTGGGTTTTCGCCGGGCACTCCGGTTTCCTCCCGCAGTCCAAAAAACATGCTGCAGAGGTTCATTGGCTCGCAGACGAAATTGCCTGCAGTGCCCGGTGATGGACCGGCGCCCCATCGTGGGTGTATCCCCGCCTTGCGCCCTGTGTCTGCCGGGATAGGCTCCGGCTCACCGCGACCCTGTGCAGGACTTAGCGGCTTCTGACGATGAGACGATCGCGAATAAGACCCACCACCGCCCGCGAGAAGTGCAGACGCCGAGGCCGGTTTGGTGAACGCAGCGGGCGCTTTAATGTAAACCAGAGCGAGGCATTGTCTGGTACGCCTATCAGTATTCTCTCACAGGCCTTATATGGCCAGCCATTACTCAGAGGCAGCCCTTGCCCAAATTGGATGGGATTGTCTGCTCTGTGTGGGCTGGATTTTTTTCGTTTTCCTCGCTTCCTTTCCTTGGCAGCTTTCTTTATTTATTTCATTGTCACAAAATGACCATATAAAGTAAGGTTGCCTCTGTAATTAAGAGCCGGACCCCTGGTTAAACAAATTTGATGCAGTTGTTTAGCTTTGCACGGATCTCTTATAGGGTCCCGTGCATGCGTCAAACTGTTGTCAATTACAGTTTCCACTGGAGTGTTTATCTGGAATGCTTGCTCCCCAAAGGTTAGTGAGAATAGTCGGTTTACGTTTAAAAAGAAAATGCATTTTATTATTGTTAATTATGCTTGACCACCCAGAAAAGCGTTCGTCTTAAGACTGTCTTCCAGGAGAAGGTACTACTAAGTTTTCACAGTAGCGGGCGATGTCACTACGTGTAATCCCAAGTGGGAGATTAGCATCTTAATCGTGCAACATTGAGATATTAATGTTTATTACATCACTAGTTATTTATCAATAGGAGGGAGCCAGAGAACCTACAGGGACCCCATGCAGAACAGGGGGAGAACATACAAACTCTCCACAGGAAGGCGCCGTGACACACAAGTCACTACTGTGCTGCCCTGCTGCCCAATAATGTCATCAAGTGCATTTCTGTATTTGCTTGTCATTGCATTTTTGAGTGAGAACAACACACCTCTTACATTAACAACAGTCTTGTGTAATGATGTATGTTTTCACGGTTCGATGCATGATGATAGCTTCGAAAAGCTGCTCTCTCGGGACAGCCGCGTCGATCGCTCCCTCTCCCCCTATCACGACATTTCGCCTCACACGTTAGAGGCATCCTCAGGCTGCATCCTCAGGATGCATGGGGAGAGGGAGCGATCGACACGGCTGTCCCGAGAGAGCAGCTTTTCGAAGTTTATCATCAACAGTCCTACTTGCTGAACCACTTCCACTTGTAAATCCTTGACTTTTTTTTGTTAGAAATGATAACACGGCTAACCGTGCTGTGTAATCTTCAAAGGTCAGAGATGCTTACGCCACAGCAGGTGGAGAGCCTCTGGCTTTTGAGAAAAGTTGTCCACAGATGGGGTTTTTTGTTGTAAATTAACAAAAGTTGTGAAGTGGTCTAGCAGTCAGCGAGAGGTCTAATCTGCGTAGCCATCCTTGATTCAGGGGCGGCATGTTGGTTCCATGGGTTGCGCTATCGCCTCCTCACAGCAAGAAGGTTCCAGGTTCGAATCTCGGCTCGGGTGCTGCTTTCTGTGTGGGAGTTTGCGAGTTCTCTCCCCGTGTCCGCGTGGGTTTTCGCTGAGCACTCCGGTTTCCTCCCACAGTCCAAAAAACATGCTGCTGCATAGGTTAACTGGCTTGCAGACTAAATTGTCTGCAGTGCCCTGTGATGGACTGGCGTCCCATCGTGGGTATATCCCTGCCTTGCGCCCTGTGTGTGCCGGGATAGGCTCCGGCTCACCGCGACCCTGTACAAGACTAAGCGGCTTCTGACAATGAGATGAGATCCTTGATTAAACCACATTGGTGGTTTCAGCCCGATTATGAATAGCTGCAAGAACGCAATCACGAGGTGATAATTATTGTAAATAATACCCAGTGTGTAATGTTAATCTTAGTGTAAAGTCATTCTGTGTTAAGACAACCCAGCAAATTGATCTCTTAAGAATTACTCAAGGCTGCGATGAAGTCACCTCGTAACATCAAACGTGTCAATGTCGTCTTACTGTCTCGGTCGTAAGATAACCGACATCAGTATTAGTGATGTCATGCTTTCACCGCCAGACGTAGGAGATATTTTGTCTTGAAGGCTGCTGTTTCGCGACAGTTGTGCTGAACGCTGCTGCCCTCCTCGTGGTGACCGTTTCACCTTCTTCAGGATCTTGAGAGTGCGCTTCAAAGGTGCCTCCCAATTTGAGAGGCGAAATGTCACGAGGCAGAGGAGAGAGTGGAGTATCACGACTCTCTCGAAAGAGCAGCTCTGAAGAGCGGTGCCCACAGACAATATTCAACCGGGGACAACAACAAAAAAGGGCGTGAAATTGTTGCACAATTCACGCTTAAAAGGCTTTAGTTTTTGTTTTGTTGACTCAAATGCACGGTGATAGCTTGTCTGCATCGATCATTCCTAGCAGTATTGAACGAGTTAGCATTTGCTTGGGGAACGTGATGTAGTTATGTTTGTGAATTAATTCGAGGCGCACATTTCATCGCTCGGGTGCTGCTTTCTGTGTGGGAGTTTGTGAGTTCTCTCCCCGTGTCCGCGTGGGTTTTCGCCGGGCACACCGGTATCCTCCCACAGTCCAAAAAACACGCCGCTGCATAGGTTAATTGGCTCGCGGACTAAATTGCCCGCAGTGCCCGGCGTGTTGAACAACTTTCAACACGCCTTGCGCCCTGTGTCTGCCGGGATAGGCTCCGGCTCACCGCGACCCTGCACTGGACCTAAGCGATTCACGACTATGAGATGAGACGTTTCATCGCTGGTTATCTCCTTGACCCTGCGTTTACAGTGCGGGTCAAAGATAACTCGTCGCGCTCCCGCGGCGTGTATACTCCGGGCATCTTCTGATAACAAGCGCGTTCAGTCCGAGCGCTATTAACGGACTTTTAAAATCGCGGACACGGGGCGTAATCCCCATATTTGTGTCGTCGTTTCCACGTGCACGCTGTGCGCGGATGTTCGGAAGCGGCGATTGAGTGAGACTCGTTTAATAGACTGCCTTTTGGCCGGCTTGATTACGCGCGATCTGATTTACCGCTCCCTTCCGCGTGCGATGAATTGTTTTGACTCAAAAAAAAAACGCAACGGGGAGGGATCTTTTGGGTCTTCGCGTCGCCCAAGATAAATACCATGACCTTTCCACATGACCCTTCCTCAATCAGCCATGTGCGATCTCGGTGTAATGTATATCACGTTATTTAAAGAAATACCCCCCCCCCCTTCAATTGTGCTCCTGTGCTTGTACACTCGATGGTAATGTTAATAGTGATCATTAATTACAAAACAGCTTTACTAACGTAACAAAAAGCCATACGGTCGTGTATTAATTTAATTGGAAGCTTTCGTACCCGTGTTACATGCATTGGAAACAACTGTTTTGTTAATTGCGAATTACAAAATACACAAATGTTAGCATTGCGTGCCCGCATTTACATTTTGCCACGGTGCATGATTCGCATAGCAAACATTTCGAGATGAAGCCAAGGAGATTAATTAGACTTTCCATTCTCTGTTGTTACTCAATCAACATGATGATGATGGTGGTGATGGAATACAACACCATTGTACGTGAAATAAGGTTCAGTTAAAAAAAGAAGTAGGGCTTCTCAACCTTTTGTACCTTAGGGCCCATTTGGGTCTGGGCTCCAATAATCACTCGGTATCGCTTACAGTCCACTGATGGGTCGCGACCCTCCGGTAGGGCATGGCGGCCCTTAAGCAACGTGTAACTAGGTCTCGGTGTCAACATAGTGGATTTATGTTCATTGCGAATGCTTGACGAATACCAAAGTTCAACGCGTTCATCAGCTAACGCGTTCATCAGCTATATTGTGGCGTGTATAATAGTCGACGTTTCGGACACTGGCCCTTCTTCATAGCACACAAATGGTACAGATGCTGCAATATCTCGCTGACAAAGTAGCTGTTAAAAACGCGTTACAACGCAGTGGCAGCTTTGAAAAAAAAATCTAAGCTATGCCTATTGCGGCGTGTCTCCCACGAACAATTTTTCAAATGCCATCCTTGTGCAGCACAGCTGTCCGGCCAGCAGCGTACACAGAGGCGCATCTAATGCAGCAATTAATTTCGGCGGAATGTGAATTGTTGCTGGAATTACATTTGAGAGGACTTCCAAGTGGCAAGTGTAATGGATCCCCCAGAGGGATTTGGATGTGCCTTTCCCCATGCTCTTTGAAGCTGCCTGCGACCGAAATGCCAGAGATGCATTATGTAACCCTCGATGTGGTCTCAGTGGGCTCGGCCAAGCTGCGTCATATATAATGCACTTTCATGCATTGTGTTGTGTGCTGCTACGTGAACTTGAAATAACACGAGAACACATCCGCAGACGAGATTTTTAAGCGGTTTTGATGGCGGTTTTTGGAAATTACCACCGAACTGTGCGTAAATCTCCTGTCTCACCTTGCCGTTGCATCGCCGTATGAGCTTTGTGTTACCCGTCTGCATAATGAGGCTTAGACTAGATTAGCGTTTTGCTGTTAGGTTAGATTTAGCTAACATTTCTCGTCATTCATCCCACTCGGTGGCTCAGTGGCAGCAGCGTGAGCAGCTTGTAATCAGGTCCAGAGTATAAATCCTAGCTTGAGGTCGATAAAATAGATACCGCTTTTTGCAGTTAATTCAGCAGTGGTTGCCATGTGGAGAGAGTGAGAGAGACCCCCCCCCCCAGCATAGGAATGTGGAATTTCCACTACAGGTTCAGATCCATAAACAAAGGAGCACAGCCTCAATGCTCATTTGAACAGGAAATCATAAACTTCTGGTTATGGTATTATCTAACAATAAATCAACAAGGCGCTATAAATAGTTTCACCAATTACTATTATTATTCATTTCGTGACGGCTGCATGACCGAACAAACGGTTGTCTTGGCTACCACTGACCTGGCTCGAAAAGAGTGGTCAGTTCCATTACCTTAGTGGTAGTCATCCATGTGTTAGTACCTCTGCGCAGGTGGCTCACGTTTGATTTTAAAGAGCATATAATATACATTTGAAGCCATCATTTCTTTTACACTGCAGGAAGCTGTGCTGTCAATTTTTATGTTTTTAATGACCATGTGTAATTGACCATTTATTACTGGCAGCCTCGGTGTTTGTGTGCCCATGTGATTGCACGTGTACACGGCGACTGTTTATAGGAGTAATTTCTGCTTCGGTTTAAAATAAGAAGGTGGGGTTTATGTGTGCCTTGTATTTTTCATTTCGCACTTTCATATTTCCATTAGCTGGCCCCACAGTTGCTGCATCCAGTACTTTGGCCTACTCGATCACAATATGCCAGAGCTCGAGCGATTAATCACACAAGGGTGCCTCGTTGTTGGTTCAGACCGAGCTTCCATCATTTACTGTCGCCCATTCTGAGCCACTGTGTAGCCACATTCCTGGCACGTGGGCCTGAGGATGGGAGACGTCCTGTGGCATAAGATTCTCCGGAAGGTTGGGTTTTTCAAAAGGACATTTCTGTGTCTCACGCTCATCAGAGGCCCTCTGTGGGGATTTTTGGCATGGCCGGGACAAACTCAGATCACAGTCTAAAAGAAATTAAATAGATGTTTAATCCATCCAATTTTATGTCAGCTCCACGGGATCGTCTGGGCTGCTGGCAGTGCATTACCTATAGCGTGACGTTTGTCACCTTTAATTGGCATGAGCGGATAAAAACACACTCTAATCGCCCGCTACAACCAATGCGTTTTAAATTGGATATTGGATCACCTGAAACATTTTAACAAATATGCTCACTTTCACCTGCTGCCCTGCTGAGTGTATGATACAATTTGTTATTTCAACTGGTAAACAGTGCTGATGGCATGCCTGCTGGTCTGTGATAAGCCAACTCTCAATACACCCGGATATTATATTGAATATTGGCACCGCTAGTTTGAGTGTCCGGGAAGCTGAGCCGAAGAGCTATTGCTCATCGATGCAGGAGCTTGCAAAGGGAATTTAAATTCTCAGCAAACACTCAATTCCCATGCACTATTGAACGATGGGCTCCATTGGTTCATGTGCACGTGTCATTGCTTAACGCCACAGACCTCGCAACCGTTCGGCCAGATTACATCGAAAAATCCCCATCTCATTACAATCACAGCGCCCAGATTTTCCCCCCTCTAGTCTTGCTGATCAGATACAGTACATCCGATGGCATTAGGCATTCTGCTAAACCCTTTATAGTGTAGCAAGGGGCCTGCAAGTACAATAATAGCAGGGCAGGCAAGTGTCCGACAACAGCGTTACGTAAGAAGCTGCATTCTGCAGTAATAACATTTCTTCTGTACATTTCCTCGTGGCTTAACAATGGCGGCTGAGCCAAATCCGTACAGCAACTTGCCGACAGTCAAAGCATCCGCGCGGAGGAACGATTCGCTCGTTTATGTCCGGGCAGGTGCGCCGGTGTAAAAATCTGCCGGCCAAACGAGTTTGTGTGGAAAGGATTCGTGGAGCGCCATCGTATGAACCGTGGCCGAGCGAAACTCTCACGATTCCTCGCGTTACGCGACGCCTATTC
>JAZEWT010000021.1:4289576-4320626 GCA_036362905.1 Mordacia mordax | reverse complement strand
TTCCTGGGGGTAAGATCGAACATTTAATGGCCTTTGGCAGGATTAATTTCCGTGGGTAAAATATGGCATAGGGGAGGCGTTGATAATAAGGTCGTGGGGTTATTTTTTTCTGTTCCTATTGCACACGATCTATCTCGGGTCCGACCCGTAACATAAACTGTGCCAGAGGATTGAGGACTTTGGGGGGTGGAAGGGGGCTCAGTCCGAGCCGCCCACTATATTCATGATGGGGGTGAACATTCTGTCGATCGATTCAAGGGATGGACAAGCTCAACGTTTTTACGGCTCAAATATTTAGTCAGCCCTACAGCCACTAGAGGCGCCATAATGTAAACAAATCAATCGCCCAGTGGGTAGTGGTGGTGGAGGAGGCTTTCCGCTGCGATTGTTAAGCCCCTCGCCTCCTCACAAGGTCGTGTCAAGTCCACGTTTTGCAATTTTTGTTTATAAGAATTTCGAGTAATGTCGCGCGCCAGAAGTATGCTTTACTGATTGGCATCGTCTGATGTTAACATTATGTGTTTGGGTGCCGGCCATTTGGAGACCTTGGATGAAATACAAATTCGGGTTTAAACTTTGCCAAGAAGGTCACAGCGTCGGCTGTGTGGCTTGCGCTGTCATAGTTGTTCTCGTTGCCGTGACTTTGTTGCAGCCCAGCCTTCCCGTTGTGCACAGCTGGTCGCATCGAATATCACGCGGCAGTTGCAAAGATTACATCTCCTCTTATCAAGTCGTGGCTGACTGGTGGCAGGCTTGTTGCTGGAGCAAAGTGTTGTCTGGCGCTCCGGTGGGTGTTTCTTTCGTTACATTTTTGTCTCCGCAGCGCTTCTTGCTCTCTCGAAGCTCGGCTTCGCAGGGGGCTGTGACCGAGGCGCAGGCGGAGCGAGGCTCGATGCGTACGTGCCTTCGGGTTTTAGCTCGTGCCGTTGGCGACCAGTGACCGACGTTTCGCTCTCGGAGGCACCCGAGGCAGTTCCAAGCGCAGGTCGAGCGAAATGTCCGTCGTCGTGCTTAAACGGCTTGCGTCAAACGACGTTCAATTTTGCACGCGCAGTTTTGTTGGCAAAACAACGTGATGATTGCTGCTTCGAAGAGCTGCTCTCTCGGGACAGCCGCGTCGATCGCTTCCTCTCTCTCCACCTAGCGACGTTTCCCCTCGCACGTTAGAGGCATCCTCAGGCGCAGTGCCCGAGGATGCCTCTAACGTGGTACGTGCATATTACACACACATTTTATGCGTGTAATATGCATGCATGCCGATGAGATACATTTAGGATCACGGAGCGAGTTCGGTTGTACGGAAGAGGTGACTTCAATGACTAAACGCAGTCGAAGTTCATCTCATCTCATTGTCAGAAACCGCTTAGTCCTGTACAGTGTCGCGGTGAGCCGGAGCCTATCCTATCCCGGCAGACACAGGGCGCAAGGCAGAGATATACCCACGATGGGACGCCAGTCCATCACCGGGCACTGCGGGCAGTTTCGTCTGCAAGCCAATTAACTGATGCAGCATCATGTTTTTTGGACTGTGGGAGGAAACCGGAGTGCCCAGCGAAAACGCACGCGGACACGGGGAGAGAACTCGCAAACTCCCACACAGGCACCCGAGCCGAGATTCGAACCCAGGACTGAAGTCAAAGTTTACATTTCCAAAACATCTATATTGATGTGATCGCATTTCTCTGCACGCACCAGCAAGTACATCGTTTGCACGAAGATGTCTTGCGTTGAACTCGAGAACGAGAGGCAGTGTTAGATTGATGTCGTCGAGATGACTGCTCCCAGCAAACGTCACTGTGAAGTACACACGGGTAATTTGCGTTTGTCTGGAGAAAGTGCCTTCAGTAATTGAGCTTGCGCTTTGTTATAAAAAAAGAAGCATCTTTTATAACCTCGTCCCCCACACAACATTATCTGGCGACGTTTTATCCTTTGGGGGGTCATCGCAGAGGGACAAACGACGTAACCTTGAGCTGCTTCCTGTCACTAAAGGGTCGGCGTTTCCTGGGGTTTGGGTGCAGGCCCTGCTGTGTGGTGACGCGCAATGGGTGGCAGTAGCGGCCTGAGCGTCGTGACCACGAGGAGCCCCCCCCGCCCCGCCGGTGGAAGCCGGCGTTTTCCGGCAGGCGGCCGCGCGTGTTCACGAATCGCCGCGCTGAGTGCGCAAGACGGTTAACGCGTCAGCCGTTGTAGCGAACGTTGTTGTTGTTGTTGTTGTCAGGTTTATCCCCCCCAGCTCCCCGACCTGCTCAGAGTTTTGGGAATCGCCCATCATCGCTTCCCCACTCTCTCGCCGTGGTATCTGGAGTAATTGGACATCTGTTAAATCCTTGTAACGGGGATTGGACACGATAACCTTGAACCCTCGTGGCCAGCGGCAGCGCGTTCAACCGAAGGGGCGTTGTTCAGCGGCCCTTGGTGACGCTGCGCCGTCACACTTCACTCATTGGGACGTGCAGCTACAAATTGCCGCTCTCCTGGGTGTCTCGCTTCATGTGCTCTGCGATTACAGTTCGTGAATTATCAAAGGCGCCCATTCTAAATCCGTCTGCGCAGACGCTTCAACGCAATTGCAGAGACGCGCGCTCCCTCCTGAAGCCCGTCGACCCCCAGGGTGTGGGACACTGTCAGCAGGTCTCGGTGGTCGCTGGGTGTCCGATGTTCAGCCGCTGCGGCCTTTCAGCGGAAGGTTGAAACGTGCCGGCGATGTTAGGCTGTGGCCGCACAGGCAGTCCTCCAGGTTACGAGTGGGTTCCCGTTCGTAGGTTCCACGAGTCGATTTGTTCACAAGTCGGAGCACAATACAGTGTTTAATCGTGCAGACCATTAACGGTGCAGACTGTACAGGTATGGGCCCAGTGGGCCTCGAGGGTGCAAATGGTTCGGAACCCCTGCTGTGCAGTACTGTACACCAAGCGGTCATGTACGCTTTCAGAAATTTGGACATTTGTCAAGTTCTACACATATATAGCTGAAAAAAAAATCGTAATGCAGAAACACAATTGTTTAATATTACGTTGTGTAATGCATGGAGAATATTATATAATGAAATAATATCTTGTGGCAGCTCTCGTTTGTCAGTATGAGCGTTGGTTAGTCGGCTGTTTGCAAGTCGGGGACTGCGTGCAATGACATTTCAACGTGAATATTTCAGAGCCGCAAGCAACGTTGTGTCAAATATCAAAGTTGCTTTGCATCACTGTTAATGCCTTATTGCAGTGTCGCTTAACCGTGATAATAAGTCGTGTCTTCCGGCGAGCCTTTGCAAGGTTGCCTGCAAAAAATAGGATGGTTTGACGTAACGTGGTACGCGGTTCGCTGCGTCAGTCTCGGGGACGTGAATTCCCTGCACAGGCTGTACACCGTAGGTCAAAAATGAGTGCTGCCGGTCGTGCTTTAATAAGACATTTTTATCTTACCTCTGCTCGCCGTTTGACAGTTGCGGCCAGGTATTGTGACGTTAATTAGAACTTGAATCTGGAAGACTTCCACCAGTGGCCTGGGCAAGAAGAGGCGAACAAGAAAGGGCCCTTTGTGGCATGTGCGTTTGAAGTCCGCCTAATAAGCCCGGCTTAGTGTATGGTCCTGGGATATTGTGTACGTGCGGTCGTGGGCGATAGAGAAGCCTTCCCTGTCTCAGACCGCTCTCTTTTTTTTTTGGGGGGGGGGGAGGCGGCGGCTCACTGTGCCGTAACGTGGGCGTGCCATTTAGTGCGAACGCTCTTAGATCAGGTAAGTAAGCTGCCGTAATGGCCATGAAGGCGCAGGTTTCGTTCCACATCGCGCATGGGAGAAGCCTCCTCCCCTTCCAGCGAGCAGACGTGGCACGGTGAAAAGTGACCTTAGGTGGTGTGCGTTTGAATAATTCATTTCTCTCCAACGTTGGCCGCGCACCAGTGATATTTCATTTCAGCACAGAGTCGGTGGGTTGTTATAGTGCACGCCATACTATGAAGGGCTTCTAATTCACGGAGCAGCTGAGAAAACCCGTGCCGAATCATAATGTTAACCTCTGCTGGATATCGGGAGGCAAATCCCCGGACAGATTTCTGTGGCTTTTGTCAGGTATGGGCCAGCGAGTTAATTCCCTGGCCTTAATAAAAGTTTTCGCCGGATGCTGGGTCATTTAAGTAGACGTTTCAAGTGATATAGGGTCATTGGATACACGTCTGAAATGTCATGGCGAGTGGCCGTGGTGGTGCCCATGCACATGTTCCGCGTGCCTCGTGGGAGCTGTCAGAATGAATGGAGATGCTGGGATAAGTGTTGACATGAACCCAGCAAGGGTGTGGGGGGGGGCGGTCACGGGCCGGGTCGACAGAAGTCTGCGGACAGAAGTGAAGCGATTGAAGGTAGTTCATTTTGTGCGTGTATCGTGTACGGGGTTTGAGGCACGTGGCATGTGTTTGCACAGTGCATGCATGGCCACTATGCTCACCCCGCTACTAAACACGGACTCATCTCAGCTCATTGTCAGAAACCGCCTAGTCCTATACAGGGTCGTGGCAAGCCGGAGCCTATCCCGGCAGACACAGGGCGCAAGGCAGGGCTATACCCACTATGGGACGCCAGTCCATAACCGGGCACTGCGGGCAATTTAGTCTGCAAGCCAATTAACCTATGCAGCAGCATGTTTTTTGGACTGTGGGAGGAAACCGGAGCGCCCAGCGAAAACCCACACGGACACGGGGAGAGAACTCGCAAACTCCACACAGAAAGGCACCCGAGCCGAGATTCGAACCCGGGATCTTCTTGCTGTGATGCGACAGCGCTACCCACTGTGCCACCGTGCCACCATAAACACGGACTCATTTAGTTTTAATTAGTTTGCTTTGTTAGGAGCCGTTTCACTATCATCTCCATCCCCCGAGCAAGTTTGTGAATTTTCACAGGCCAGGCTGCTGGATCAGTACAGGAGTCGGTTCGCGTTGAAGTATTTTCTTGCAAAAGCAGACAATTGCGCGAACTTATAATGTACACGCGTGTACGTATATACTTGCGTTGAATCTTGGACACACTATCCGAGGCGTGCGTTGTGCTTAAGAATCAACATCTGTGGATGAATGGGTGCACCGTCGCACCTCCCGTCTCTTGTAACGATGTAGGTTTTCACGGCTCGATGCATGATGATTGCTTCGAAAAGCTGCTCTCTGGGGACAGCCGCTTTTCGAAGCCTCCCGTCTACTGTTGTGAAAGCACTACTGTACAAAATCAAAAGTCTTCCTCGAACGAACGGTTATCTAAAATATATATGCAGCGAGGCTTACCAAGGCTATAACCCTGACGTGTGATAACGATGGTAGACCGCAGTTGGCCCTGTAAGCAGACAATTAGAGATTCTGCAAATCGTGTTGCCGCTAACCAGTACGAGGCTTGCCGTCTCTCTGTACCAGCGCTATTGATATCCACCCGAGGCGCTCCCCAGGCGCACCGCCTGCATGAAGAAGAATGCCTGTGCGTGCACAGGTGCGGTTAAGGTCAGGACATCCTGCGGGACGCGTGTGTTTATGTTTCGTCCGTGGCGCGGATTATTTTATTCTTTCGGCCGCGTACCCATAAATGATCTGCGTAGGTCCGCGCACGTACACCGCGGGAACCACCGTGCGCTATACGTGCCCAGTTCCGTTCCCTGCCTGTGTCCCTGCCAGCATTCACAGTCTGGTATCGGACCGTTCTGTAAGATCACGTGTTGTCGGCGGTGACCGTTTCAACGAAGAGGATTCGCGGTGACTTCTCGCGTGCGATTGCCGTCGTTTGAAAAAACGCCCATCAATGCACGTTCGTAGCACCTTGGACCCCGAGGAATGAAAAGTTCCTGAGATTTGCAGTCGGCTGTTTACTTCTTTTTCTCATGCGCCAAGTCGCCGGGTTATCAATTCCAACCTTGTACGCATCCTATCTCTCGGTGTGTACCGCATGAATAATTTATGAGCACGTGCAAGTGGTAGTAAGGTCGTCGTGAATAATGAAAATTGTGTAACTGTATCATGTTAAGGCGTGCATGCATTAAGATGCAAAGCTGTATGAAGGAAACCCTCTAATGTTGTGCAGATGATTGATATTTTACTTATTTTATTGGACCTTTAATCTGAACCACACACAGTGCTTTTTAGTGCTTGGATGTTCCAAACATATTTTAGTTGAGCAATTACTCATAGTTAAACAGCATGAGTACCTGTTCACTTTTCTCACCTGCAGTATGTGTTTGTATTTATTTAGTTATGAGAATCTCTAGACGCAAAGTTCACATGAAACAACAGCCTGCCCATATGAGGAAACTGCGTTTAGTTTTTAAAAACATGCGTTCGCATTGTTGCGCCTTTGATTTCTATGCACGCTATCATAATCATCTGTGCACTTTCTATTTTATTAATTTTCCTTTTGTCATTTTCCGGATGATCCTGGGCACTCTTACATTATGAGATTCACTCCGGTCTCTTTGAGATCTAATCTGGTTAAACAAATCAACTTGAACCACCACCACAACCTCCCTCCACTATATTTAAAATCCAATTTGCACGTCGTGCAGTCCGAGTGACACGAACCTTGAGGTTTTGCTTGCATAGCAGCAGAGAGCAGTGTGACCAGTCAAAATGATCAGAGTCTGCTTAATGTGTAACTTCCTCGTTCTTGAGGTCAGCGTGAGGGTAATACTTGATGGCGTTGAGAGGCCGCTCGTTGTAATGAACGGAGCCCGCAGGAGCCCCGTGTGAGAGCACGCGGCAGGCTCCGTGATCGGCCCAGCTCGCTCGGAGAGCCTTCGCCTCCTCACGCTGCCGAGGAGACGTGCCCTCGCGATGAGCGGGGGTCAGCCGCCGACATAAACAGAGCGCGACACTGGCTGCCGCTCGTATATAGAGCGGGAGCATCGTGAAGTAGAGCGGAGCGAGCGCCGTCTAAAGAGTGGCAGACGTTTTAAGATCGGGAAGCCAAAATAATCTTTTTATTATCTCTTGTACCGTGACCTGCTTTATGTGTGTGTCAATAACTAATTGTTTACGTACATGGGCACAATGCACTGTGCCATACATGTCGCTTCGCCTTCATGCTTGAGGCTCTGTAGGTTCGTCTTGGGATTCGCGCAGTCACATCAAGGCTGCTGTCGGAGCTTGTATTTGAGCCAAGCTTCGTGACTGAATAGGCACTCAGTGTTGTTTTCACCGCGTAGGTTTTTGCGGTCTTGCTGCTGTGACCCTCTCTGACGAGTCTGATGGCTGTGCTGAGTGTTGCTCGGCATCAAGTCTCACATTTCACCGCCCGTGGCTGGCAGCCGCCGCCTCTTCTTCAATTCAGTTGGATTCCCGAAGAAGATTCCATCAGCAGCAGCACGTGGAGCAAGAAGCGGCCGCGTTGTTGACGCGCCGTTCTCTCCGCAGTTCTGTGCAGCGCTCTGTTATTATTATAGGACGTCGCGCCAAACAGCGTCCCGAAAACGCATCGGAGAGCTTGATGTCAGCGGTTGCGTTTTTGTTGGCGCCGCCAATGTCTCAGCCCAGCGTTCTCGACTTTGTGGGCCCACAGACCAGCACGCTGCCGCAGGGCACCGTCAACATGAACCAGGCGACGGAGGTGGTGGAGGCCGAGAGTCGCACGGGGCAGAAGAACTCGCTGTGCATCGCCACGCCCGACCGCGAGTACTTCATCCGCGCCGAAACCAAAGAGGATCTTAACGGGTGAGTGCGGCCACCTCGGTGCTCGTGTGACGAGCTCCGGCCGCCGGGCCACGTAGCGGCGGTGGCGGCGGCGAAGCAAGAGCCCCCCCCCGTCTGCAGGTTCTCTGGGCCGGCGATACGCCGTGCCGACCGCGGGGGGAGGCGGGCGGGTGGAGGGGGGGGCGTCGTCGATGCCGAGTGAAGGCTCAAGCGGGTGACGCAAAACGTGGTCTGACGAGCTTCTTACCTGGTTTCAGCATAACCGACTTCACGAGCGGTGGCTCCAGGACCCGAAGTGTTGTTGTGCTTGATGGGTGACAAAATAAAACCACATTACTTCATGGAGCTCAGCTGAACCCTCCATGCCCTGGCTGGTGACTGTATTTAGCTTGGAGACAAATAGATTGACCACAAAACATTGAACGGAGGAATATAACTATAATGCACTTTAATCCATGAGCCAACAGGGTTTTCCACGCCGATACTGATATCACAGGGCGGGCACGCCGCCGCAATAAGATTGTTCCTGGTTTGGGAGAGAATTTCGCTATCACGCACGCGTTGGGCTGTTAACATGCGGTTCTGTATCAGGCTATGCGCTGCTCTCATTGATGTAGCCGCGGCGGGGGGGGGAGAGGGGGGGCGTACGTTAGAAGGCAAAGCGTCAAGGTTCCCACAACGCGAACCAGATTGCACGGTGGACTCGCGAGTAATTTTCCAGGTCCGCGGTGGGCATTAAATCATCACCGCCGCGTCTGCCGCGCAAGCTGTTGCATCACAGGGATTCTCATGCGGAACGCGGCCCTTCCCCTCATCCCGCCACTTGCTGCTTGTTATCGGGAGACTCTGCGGGCTGGCGGATCATCTGACACAATTCGCAAAGCGGTCGCAGACAAATTGTTAAATCTTTCACGGGCCACTGAGAGGCTCCGCAGTGACCCCGCTCAAATTGGTTGAAGCTGGAGGCGAGTGTGGATGTGTCATCTAATTATATAATCTATCCACATCTCGCTTGCTGAACTTCCCCGGTGCATCCATCTCTATAAATGCGTCTGTCAGTCTCCACATCTATATGGCTGTTTCTTTCGTTGCCCACGTGTCTTGTGTGCCCACATAACCTGGCTGCCGTATTTGTCTTGGCATCGGCCGCACAGTGCTGTGTTTGTTATCTCCGTGTTCTGAATGGCTTATTTATTATGTGAAGGTATGCTCAGCTTGAGATGGCTTGCTTTTAAATTCGTACCCGTAGACTGGACGCGTTGAATCTGCGCCAAGAATCGCAGAGACGTGCGTGTGGGGAATTACGCCGAGAAGGGACAGGAAAACGCGGAATGGCAGGAACAGCGGCAATGAGTGACATCATAAAGAAGTGGGAAAGTTTGAGCGGGGTTCGACAGGACTTCTCCAGAAGGTGCCCATGGACGAGACTGGGGTCGAACAGCAGCCACAGGGAGGGACGCGCCAGAGAGGACGCCCTGCAGGAATGAGGGCTCAGCCAGTGTCCGCTATACGGGTTAGGAACGACATGGGGGGGCGGGGAGAGGGTCTCATCTCATCTCATTATCTGAAACCGCTTAATCCTATATAGGGTCACGGTGAAGCCGGAGCCTATCCCGGAAACACAGGGCGTAAGGCAGGAATACACCCGACGACGGGACGCCGGTCCATCGCCGGGCATGCGGGGAGAGGGTGACAGCCTTAATTCCACATAGGCCTTGGCCTTCACCATCATGAGCAGTGCTGGCTGTAGGCGCTGTTCGTGAGAGGTGTCGGTAGCAACTTGGTGTCTAGGTTGGTTTTTCTAGTTTTCCGCCCGTGAAAGTAAGACCCGCGTTTGTGGCAAGTAAGATGATCTATAAATCGAGTAATGTGATTGCTTTTTTTTCCTCCTGCTTGTTTCATCCCCCTATGAGGGAAAACTGATTTTTAAGCCACTGGAGAATTCTGTGACTTATGAATGTAATCTGGACAAACAATGCAGTGTTTTGTGTTTATTTTTTATTTTACTCCCCATTGAACCACCCAGCCAATTACCAAATGATGGCAAGGAAACGTGATAAAGTCTCCATGAAAATCTGTCCGTTATGGTAATGGCAGCTTTTTTGTTTTAGAAATTACTTTGTCTTTGCCGCAGCCGTGGTAATTTTTCGGGAGAAAAAAAAATTCGGTACCTGGCACGTCTTGGGTCTTGAGAGGCTTTTTCACTGTGGGACGAATCGGCGGGCGAAATGATAACGCGCCGGAGAACATTCCCCGAATGTAAGGGAGGTTCGTACTCTGACCCTGTGAAAATAATAAGGAAGCAACTCCACATAAGTAACACCGAGCTGACGTTTTGGGCAGTGGCCCTTCTTCGCAGCACTTTAAGCAAGAGGCTAAAGGACACGATTGATGTGGATTGTTGGTGACCACGTTACGCTACGGTGACTCATGAGCAATACATTTGAATATGTTTTCTGATTACCGGTTTTTAAACGGGCATGTGAAGTCACCTTATTGCAGCGATTGACTAACAGAAAAAAAAACACATTACAATCATCAAATATTCTTCCGAAATAAATCCATTCTCAGGAAACTTGTGAAACGCCACCCGCACATCTTACAAATTAGTCAGAATCTGCAGGTGACGATGTCATACGCATTATCCCATGTGACTCACACACCGTGCCTTTACACCACTGATGATAATAATAATAACGATACACTGCTAGCAATCCGCCCCTGTTTGACTGTAGATACTCTATTTTTCATTATTCCACTTTTCCGAACGCGTGGGGTTGAGAGCCATGGCGCTCGTATCGTTTTGTTTTTTTACCAGCTCCGCTGTTTTGTTTCCCCTTTATGCGCGCGTTAACATTCATATCGAATCCCATTTCTTGGAGCACGTAAACGATTGCGATGCCAGGACGGCGTAGGACTCCGAATTGGACGGGGGTCACCTTGAGCTGCAGAGACGGTACAGTCGAGCAGCCCTTGAGGTTGTTCGTTTGCTTCTGTTTGCTAGTTTTCTGTTTCGCCACCGGCCGCCGAAACCTATTCCCCCCCCCATCACCTTCTTTCCACAAAAACAAACAAACAAAAAGCGCCGATGCCATTTTAAAAACGACGGATCTCGTTTTTGTTTTGTTTTACACTTCCCGGTAAATCGCGCACGTTTTCCGGGACGTGCGTCCTTCGCCGGTGTGCTCCTCCGCGACCCGCACGTGACTCGGCAAGCGGTGCCTTCCATTTGCAAGGACGGGTGGCCGCGAGATCGCCAGTGGCCGAGACGTCGTCACTCAAAAGGTCACACTCGCGAGCCTGTTCGGAGTCGCCGAGCAGCGCGCCACGTTGGCGGACGCGATGTGCGGCTCCGGCGCGCTTGCCGGGCGCTGCTCGCCGCGCCGCGCCGCGCTTTGCCCGACGGTGCCGCGAGCGCCTTCAGGAATCGACGGGATTGAACGGAGCCCGCAGAGTGCGGCCCGAAACACACGTCCGAGAGCCATTGTGGCCTCTCCTCTTCACTGTTGTGTTGCGATTCAGTGGATGGATGTCATGGATAGCTGTTGATTTTTACAGCAGAAATTACCCAGCGAGCTTGCAAGCTCCGGATGCGGGATTCCTGTGACACAACAAATGTCCGAACCGACCAACGCATTAAACCAAAGGGTAAGTAAACTTACTCATAGCAACATAATGTACATAAATTAAACTCTAACCGTAAAAGTGAACGGTAACACGCAAGGTTGCACAGCACAATACATTATTAAGATACATAGCAGGAGTTGCATTGGAAAACGTTTAGTTTTTTTAGCACAATAACAATGCTCGTGGCTTAATGATCTTACCAAAAAGCACTTGCATGCAGGTGTGTGGAAAGACACTGGCAGAAAAAGTTAGCAACAGCACAGATTAATTTTGAAACTTCAACTGACAAGGGTGGTATTTATCTAGCTCTCCTCACTTGCTTATTCATCATCATTCCCGCATAATCCTGTACAGGGTCACAGGGGGCCGGAGTCTATGCTGTAAGACAGAGGGCAAAATGTAGGGCAATGAGGATATGATACCAGCACATCGCAGGGCGCGCTGGGGGCGATTTACTCAGCGGGCCAATTAACCTCGGCAGCAGCGTGTATTTGGAGTGTGGGACCAAACCGGGGTGCCCCGTGACGATCCACGCCGACACGGGGAGAGGGAGCACACTAATTCCCACACACAGGCACCCGAACCAGGCGACAGCGCTACTTTTACGACGCAATAAAATACCGAGGCATCAGGATTGCTCTTAAAAGCTCCGCTTTCTGAATAGTAGTGACGAGCGGTTCTCCCCACCCCTAAGTAGGAATTCTCACACATGGAGCCATCAACACCTACGGCCATTAACAATACTGCCTCCCGATTTCAGCAACCGCCGCTGTTGAAGCGAGGCACACGAGTTGCACGTGTATCCATATTCCCCATCGATCGATGTGCCGCAGGCAACTTGGTCACCGAGAGAGCACCCTCTGCTGGATCGGCTGCGATTATTTGTGACGACGGGGCACGCGGTGCTGAATTCAGCCGTTTAAATTCACCTGTGAGCCGCAGACTCGCGTGCAAATATTCACAGTGGGAGCAGCCTTGCGGACTTTAAAGGCACGGGTTTGTTAGAATTCGGACCCGCTGTGAGCTGCGTAACGAGCGAGGGAGATGGCAGGTCCACACGTCGGTCACTGACCCATCTCTTAGGGCCTTTCAGCGTCGGTGGGACTTCTGGGTGTACACTACTGCCATCCTACATTTGAAACACCCCTCATCTCATGTCATTATCAGAAAACCGCTTAGTCCTGTACAGGGTGGCAGTGAGCCGGAGCCTCTCCCGGCAGACACGGGGCGCGAAGCAGGGATTTACCCACGATGGGACTCCATTCCATCACCGTTCACTGCGGGCAATTTAGGCTGCGAGCCAATTAACCTATGCAGCAGCATGTTTTTTGAACTGTGGGAGGAAACCGGAGTGCCCAGCGAAAACCCACGCGGACACGGGGAGAACATGCAAACTCCACACAGAAAGGCACCCGAGCCGAGATTCGAACCCGGGACCTTCTTGCTGTGAGGCGACAGCGCTACCCACTGGGCCACCGTGCCACCCTCAAAACACCCCTGAAAATGGAATTGGCTAAACGTTGAATCACATTCCAACTGCAGATATACTGACGTTGTGATGCTTTCCTGGATAAATCCGTTTCATCATGCACCGTGGCTGTTTGCCCGTTTGAGATAATTAATTCATTCATTATCAATACCCGCTTAAGGTTGTACAGGTTGGCGACGGGGGCCCGGAGCCAATCCCGGCCGACAAAGGGCATAAGGCGGGTAATACCTGGAATGTAACGCCAATACATCACAGGGCACACTTTTTGGGGCAAATTTCCTCAGCAGGCCAATTAACCTGGACAGCAGATTATTTTTGGACGGTGGGAGAAAACCGGAGTACCAGGCAAAAACCCACATGGGCACGGGGAGAGAGAGCGAGCATGCAAATTCCACACAGAAAGACACCCGAGCCGTAAATCGAACCTGGGACCTTCTTGCTGTGAGGCGACCGCGTGACCCACTGCCCCACCGTGGAGCAAAGCACACACAACATGCAAAGGTTACTTCATTTTATATAAATAAGAATTTGTATTGATGGCAATTGGCAACTACATTTTTATGTTTTTTATGGTATTTAAAATAAATATATAAAACGGGCATTTATGTTTCTAGGAAAGTTTCACCTGAGTTCCAAGACTCTTTTTTTTACAGATAACCCTGCATTGGGGTGTTTTCCCCAGTTTCATTAAAGTTTATTTTTTACATTTTTAAGTAAAATGTTACCCAAAGAAGTTCCGCACGTACAAGTTCAAGGGTCCACAGAAGCTCGTTATCGTGGTCTGCTCGCTGTGCTGCCTACATCTGATTAATCTACGGCCCTTACCCCCAATGGACTGGGTTACAAGCACAGCTCTTTTGCAAAGTTGTGAGACCCGAGTGACCTTGCAGCCTGTTTACCTGCTCATATCCCCAGCAGCAGCACCAGCACAGGAGCAAAGCTACCCAACATGGAAAAGTGGCCAAGCCAATAAAATCCAAAGTCCACTTGCTGTGACAAATCATGTGACCCATGTTCAGAGGTCCCATATCCAAGAGGGTGAATTGCCATTGACGGGGCATCTTCCTCACAGGATTATCCAATTTGGGCGTGAAGCTGGAAAGCAGCCGGTGTCTGCGTCGGTATGATTGTCCTTTGTCATTCTAATGCCTAGAATGAACATATGAATGTGCCGTGTCCTGTTGTGCGATTACAATAATTCCAATAATAAAAATATAATTAATGTGTCTTGGACCCCGAAGAGTAAAAATAGGACATGAGAACAAACGGCCCTGAATCCACCTGACAGCAAACCCACTACAGGCCCTTGTTTGCACAGGTGGCACGGTGAGATGGCAGCTGATGTTGAGTCACCAGAGTAGGTTTACAATGCCACCACACCAGAGTTCATGGTTAGGTTCATACGGTGCATCTCAGGACTGCTTGGGCATCTTGCGGTTGGTCCTAGCAAATGTTTAAAGGTTTGTGTTGGCACCTGCGAGACTCTTATTATTCATGACATTCACAATTTTAATGTAATGATGTAGGTTTTCATGGCTCGATGTATGAGACTTGCTTTTTTAATAGCCGCTATTTTGGAATAGCCTTGTCGACCATTCCTCCTCTCTCCTTTGTGATGTTTCGCCTTCTCATTGGAGGCGTCATCAGGTTTCGCATTAATAATGCAGAACGTTTAACCGGGCGTATTAACTATACAATTTTACAGGCGGCATCACTGAACCAAGATTCGATTGTCCCATTATACTGCGTGATTGTTACTTGAGTGCTCCCGTGTGAGCCTAGCTCGAGGGTTTGTGCTTCTCGTGCTGAGACTCCAGCATCATGGACATGGCCTTAGTTGAGGCTGCAGTGAGCAACTCCTACCTATTACCCTTCATCATTAGTATTATCAGCGATCATCAGTTTACTGCTGGATGAACGCATCCAGATTCAGCCACCGTATCTGACGGTCCGTGAGTTTCACAAATGCTCTCTGGGCTTCTGTACAATGGCTGATCTTGATGTTCCAGCTCCTCGATGGAGGACCTCTTTGGTGTGTCCTCTTCTCTCGCTGTCACTGTCTAGTTTTGACCACCAGTGGTAAATATTTCTATCAGTAACTGAAGAGCAGCGTGCGGTTTGAATGCTACATCGATTATCGTATTGATAACAATCACAGAGTCTGAAATGACTGGCGGTTTGTCAGCAATTGTTTTTACAACCCTGCTTTCCAAGTGTTGTGCAGTGCGATTGAAGACTGTTTAACTTGCGCCGATTCATTTTAGCTCCTCTTCCAATTCGCCAAATGTGCCGCCCGACTTGATCTCGCAGAGTGCCCGTGATGGCTGCAGTCAAATGGATTCACGGCTGACCACGTGGGACCGTCCCATCCATCATTCGGGGAGAGTGATTCGATCTCCCCCCAACACATATTTGCTGGCAAAACATACCCTGGCGCATTTCATCCTTGCTGTGCGTGTAAAACCATATCGCCGTAAATTGTTAGAATCGAGTGTGCTTGATAATGCCCTCTCACAGGAGGAGAAGGAGAGGAGAGCTGAGCTAGTGGTGTAGGCCATGAGGGTCTTTGCTGTGTTACGTGTTATTACTTTGACATTTTTGCTATGCGCGTCAATTGTCAAGGTACCTTAGTCCTGGCTTTTTCAGCCTGCAAGTATAGCATTGAACCCATAGCGACTTTTTGCCTTGTGCTTGTGTATGATGCAAATGAAAGCCGCACACTTGTCATCCGCGTGCTGTGATTGTGATGCAGTCGAACGATGCTCATTGTCTCGGCCACCAGACAGTGGCCCCGCCGCAGACGGAATCGATAAACTGAGCGTACGGGGGGGGGTTCGTCAGGCCGCACTGTACAAGCGGCGCTGGATGGATGCCGCGGCGCCACCGCACTCGCCACCGTTAGCATCGCTCAGCAGCATTAACAGCGGCTGCGACGGCGTGGCGACGTCGTCGCAGGGAGCGTAAAATGCGGCTCCCCTTCTCCTCCGGCCTTCGTCTCCACGGCGTTCATGCCCGGCTGACGGGCGGACCGTGCACCATGGCCCTAATGGTAACAATTTATTCCTTTACGCAGCGCCTTTCAACCCAGAGGTTCCAATACGCTGAAGAAACCCGCAGAGAGGTGGGTGGGTGGGGGGGGGCCCTCCGCGCGGTCAGCTGGCGGCAACCCACCAGGCGCTGCTGTGCCCCCTACACTGTGATGGTGTTGGCCGGTTGTGTGGACAGGAGAGCATGGCGTGGTCGTGGAAGTTGTTTAATCGTACGTCGGCAATGCAATTGTGAAGACAGACAGAGGACCGGTTCAAAGATCACCTGCCCAATGGTAATTGGCCATCGCCGGGGACTCAAACTCAGGTGACCGGTGTTCGTAGGCTGCATATGTAAGTGTGGTCGAATGAGTGTACGTAACTGAAACAAAAAAAATAACATCGACAGCAAAAAAAGTTGCCAACATTTAGATGTTAACACAAAAGGGTTTGTAACCTAGTTGCTGTGCTGCTGTCATCTGACCATCTTACAGTCAGGTATGAGTTGTGCAGAGGTTGTGAGTTTAACAAATCTGCTTTATTTTTTACTACAACACGATATACTCATAATAACTTTTACTCTATGACTGTATTATCTCGATTAAAAGACACACTGTTTCTCCCCGTATTTTAAAGCAAAATTTGGGAGTGCGTCTTAATATCCGCCATGTGAACATATTTGCATAATTTAATTGACGCGGTACAAATCTGGTTAAACGTCTCGCGTCCGGATGCATGCGATCATATTTTACTCGTTGCTCTGCAACGATGTATATGTAAAAAAAAACCCCAAAAAAATGTTGTTGCTGCTGATTTTCCGTTATGGTGCTGCTGTTCGCGTGCCGTTCTCTCCGCAGCTCTGTGAAGCGCTTTGTGACCCTCGGGTGAACAGCGCTCCATCAGTGCAATTATTATTATCTAGCGATCCGCAGAGTACAGTAACATTTTCGCATTTTAGAATGCGCGGTTTTATGTGTGTGTGTGTACACCTGGCCTGGTACAGGCGCCGTGGTGACATCACCACCGCTTGCTGGCGAACGGCGGTTGTTTCTGCTGCGTACCGTCCTGCACCGCAGCCGCTTGTGCATCGGCCGGACGAGCGGGGCCGATTGACTCGCGTGCCCTCTTGCGCCCGCGTGCGCCCGCGTGCGCCCGCGTGCCCACGTGTGCGCGCTCTCAGGGGGAGCGTCTTGCCCGCCAAGGCAATTCGTCGTCCGTGAAGCGCAGCGGTGTCAAGGCCCAGATGTGATGGGTTGGCTCCATCTGCAGCGGCATTGGTAATGAGAGTGCTGGCTTGACCTGTCGGTCCATTAAGTGATTCATTAGTTGCACCCTGAATCGCAGAAAGCACTCAACTGTTTGCTGCATTGCACACGCATACGTTGTGCTTTGGAAGGCATTTGCCCACAAAATGATTGCCCTCCGTTTGAAATGTGAGCCAAACGATGGAAGTCTGGCGCGATTGGAGAGCGGTTGGCGTGGTGGTTTGCGCACCGCTCGTGAATCGCGCCCAGCGCCTTTGTTTCAATCTGTAAACCACGCGCGCCATTGACAATCGATATCTCTGTTCCCGCAGAGGGTTTCTTGTTAGATGGACTTGGCCCCGAGATTGATTGCCTCGCGCGGTGAGTGGACCCGGTGCTGGTCACCGCAGTGGTGCTGGCCTCAACCGTCCCGCCAAGTGCCCCCGACAGCCACGGAGTATGCACTCTCTAACAACGCTCGGTTCGACCGACATTTCATTCCGACACGCACGGTTTAGCCGCGAGCGCAGTGGATAACGAATCATTACCAATGCCCACTTAATTCACTACGGTGTCGCGGGGGGCCGGAGCCTATCCCGGCGGACAAAGGGCGCAAGGCGGGGCTATACCCAGGACGTGACGCCAGTACACCGCAGGGGACACTTTTTGGGCAGTTTACTCAGCTGGCCAATTAAACTCGGTAGCAGCGCGTATTTGGAGTGTTGGAGCAAACCGGAGTAACCACGGAAAATTCACGCAGACAAGGGGAGAGAGAACACACAAACTGCACAAAGGTACCCGAGCCGGGAATCGAACCAGGGACCTTCTTGCTGTTGGGCAACAGCGCTACTCTGCGCAGGCTTGAGTCATAGCTGAACCACCACTGAGCTCTATCATTCACTAGCTTGCACAGACCAGGATTTGCGATGGATGGGCAAACAAACCCTTGTGACATGGAAGGGGCTTTGCCGAGCAGTGGATTGGTAAGATGCAGTCGTGTACACATAACGCTGTGTGCCAAGTGTGGCACAGGTACCACGTGTGATTGTAGAGCAGTTTAGAAGAATAAAATTACTTTGTTTTTAGTTGATGTCTCAACGACACTTGTTTAGCGGTGCTTTGTGGGCTTGTGATTCGATTTGAACGGACCGACCCTGAACGAGAATATCAAGGATGCTGAGCTGGAAGTCTCATCTCATTGTCAGAAACCGCTTAGTCCTGTGCAGGGTCGCGGTGAGCCGGAGCCTATCCCGGCAGACACAGGGCGCAAGGCAGGGATGCACCCACGATGGGACACCAGTCCATCACCAGGCACTGTGAGCAATTTAGTCTGCAAGCCAATTGACATGCAGCAGCATGTTTTCTGGACTGTGAGAGGAAACCGGAGTGCCCGGCGAAAACCCACGCGGACACGGGGAGAACATGCAAACTCCACACAGAAAGGCACCCGAGCCAAGATAAGAACCCGGGACCATCTTGCTGTGAGGAGGCGACAGCGCTACCCACTGCGCCACCGTGCCGCCCCCGAACTGGAAATTAAAGCTTATTATTTTAAAGACTTGTTCTGCAGTATCGCTTCAACGATTCCATTGCCAAGCTTGCCCGTTACACTTGCGATCTTTGTGATTCCGTGAATGCAACCCCCTCGCCGGGATTGTTTTTGGGAGTTCATGGTGGGTTTTTTTTACTTTTTCGTCGCGGCGAACACAGTCGGTCGCGCGAGCGCGATGTTCGCCCGCACGCCCATCGCCGCCGTCACCACCGCCGCCGTCACCACCGCCGCCGTCACCACCGCCGCCGTCACCGCCGCCGTCACCGCCGCCGTCACCGCCGCCGCCGCCGAACGCGAAAATGAATAATCGCGTGCGGAGGAGTGGATTTCACGCCAACTTCAGCAGAACAGACATTTCACGGTGCTGCTAAGGATGAGAAGCACATTTCCAGCTGTCAGTTTGATGAATGCGGTGCACGCTCAGACGTTCATTGGCTGCTTCGAGCTCCTAATATCTCAAGTCTTCTTTGTGGATGTTAATGGCACCGTTTTTGAGCCTATGCGGCGTTTATGTATTACAGTTGCGTCACCTTGGCATTGTATAGACTACTTGGCCCTTCATTTTACGTTGTGTTTTTACCATGTTTTCTCGATGCTAAGGTGCTCTGGAATCTTAAGGTTCACCGCGATTTTGAACCTGCCCAGTGTCATTAAAGTTCTACCGATTTCGTCGCACACACTTTACCTACCGCATTATAAGATGCACCTCCAATATTGGCTTTTAAATACGGGGGAGAAAAGTGTTGGATCGTACACTATTTGTAATCCTTCGTTGATCTGCTGATCGGTGAAAATTTCCCCACACCATGCCGGTTATAGATATAGTTTGGCTGTACTTTACAATGCTGGTTAGTGCAGATTGGTGAGATTGGGGGGTGCGTGCAAAACTCATCTCGATATTGCTCATCGGCCGTGATCATGGATGGTACTTGGGCTGCAGGATTCAAAGTCCATCGCGCTAACCACCTACCGCTGCCCCATCCGTATTGAATGTCAGCCTGTCTGTCACAGCCTTGACTTGAGAAGTCTCTCTTGCGCTGTGCCCAGTAGGGTGCATTCTGGCTGGAGGAATGCCGAGGCCTATCGTGTTGTGTTTAACTCACTTGGACCTTTGAATTGGGACCAAGGAAACCGGGACCAAATTCGACTGCAAACAAGTGGTGCGCCACCTGCTGCACACAATGTACTACTGCACCTTGGGTAGTGACCGTGGGCTTTACGGGAAGCACGATGTTTGGTGCGGTGTTGGTGGTATAATGATTATTCGCCACGCTCCTTGTCAGTGCACCACCAGAGATAAAGGTCTCCTCCCAATGCTTTGGGGTGCAGTATAGAAACGTTGTTGTTGTCCCGCCGTTCTCTGCACAACTCTGCGCAGCGCTTTGTGACCCTCGGGCGAGAAGTGCTCTGGAAGTGCAACTGTTATTATCATCACTTCGCCGTGCTGGTCAGTGCTGACTTGGTGAAGGGCGGCTGCCCAAGACCTTGTGCGGCAGACATCAGCCTGGGACGGTGCTGGGCACGGACTGGAATCACACTCAGATCCGCGGGTTCCAAGTTCAGTCCGTGTGCAGGAGGGGTTCTCAACCTCTCGCTCGTCAAAGCCCGGTCGGGTCTCCACGGAACAATAGGTGGCGCTCGCGGCCCACCGGTTGAGAATGACGGTTGTATAGTATATATATGTACGTGTGTTTCGAGTTTATAAATCATACTATTAATAATTACTATAATTAATCATTTATCCGCTCAGACGCTACAAGTTTTGGACGTCATTAAAATCAAACTCAAATTAGAGATACGGTACGTATCTGTAATTTTGGATTCTGCCGCTGCACTGGTCCGCGCTCATTAGAAAAAAACGCCCAAGCAAAGCAACGATTTGCCACGCGAATTGTAATCCTGTATTAACAATTTCCACTAATAAACTGCCTGCGGTCTCGTACAGGACTGACGTCTAATTGACAGATGTGCAATAAAGCACAGCTATTCGTTGCTCGGTCAAGACTCAATAAAGAGGGTTCGTTTAATTTCGTGCAGAGATGCCCCAACATCACCCCTCTCTCGAAACCAACTGGCTGTGCGGCCGCACACTCCGCGCCCGTGACCCGGCTTGACCTCGCCATTTTTAATGTGAATTCGCGTGGCACTCTTCGGCCGGTCGCTAAATTCCGTTGGCCTGGAGTGTGACGCGCTGTTTACCAGCGCTGGCAGGCTTGACACATGTGTCAAATTTAAACGGAATTCGGGCTCGTGTTTGTCGGGAGCCCCATGTCTACACCTCGTGCAAGCTTTGCTCAAAGAGTGTGTTGTTGATGTAACCATAAGCGAGGTGAATTGCGAGCTCGCCGGTGGTATGGTTGGGTTTTCTCATTTACACTTGTTACGGGAGAATTGCAGCGCTTGGGTCGCCAAATGATGGCATTCGTCGTTGTTTCGTCGCTTTTATCGTCGTCGAAACACTTTAACAAGAGCACCACAGGAAAGGTTTCCTTCTAGCGCCCAACGCTATACTCGTTAACATTAACACGGCCTTAAAACCGCTCTTGATATCCGCTGACTGCCGGTGACCTCTATGCTGAATCCACGTACGCTTTCTGTCTCTTCCTGGTGTCGGCTGATGCGTCCGCGTAAATTGAGTCGACAACGATTCCAAGTTTATTGCAAATTCCACAACGAAACCGGTGCGAAAAGGTACCTAGCACGGACTCATTGTCATCGTTGTCTTCAGGTGGTACAGTAAATATAACTGCTGCCTCTTCAGCACCGTGTGTTTTCCTGCCTCTGGAAATGATGAGATGGACTTTGGTGCACGAGCCAAGCTCAACTAATGGAACCTTTTTACAATGGTCGGGTTTTCACTTTTTTTATCTACCGCTCGAATTCAAACGCGGCTCAGCCAAATCTTTCGGGTTAATAAATCTACGATTTGCCCACGGTGAAGTTAACAATTGACGGTGTTGCCAATCATTGACGTGAAAGTTAAACATTGGGCAACGGTATAAAATCTCCACGGCAAGCCATGATATATGGCAATCATGCACTGTTGATATCGTTAGATCGCTCTGCCAGCACACAAGTTTTATTCATAGCGATGCAGCTTTACACTACTTACATATACTTCGATAGCCCCAACTTTCTTTACATGCAAGTCATGAGTCCCCTTTTGACAAATTAAGGGAGTAAATTGTCAGGCTGAGACCACTTTTAATTACATCATAGGGCATATTTTTGGGGGCAGTTTTACTCAGCAGGTCAATTAACATAGGCAGCATCGTTACTTTGGACGGTGGGAGCAAAACGGAGTACCCGACAAAAACCCACGCTGGGACAGGGAGAGAACACGCAAACTTCACACAGAAATGCACCCGAGCCTGGAATCGAACCCGAGGCCCTTTGGTTGTAAGGCGACATCGCTACTCACTGCTTAGCCACCCTGGGTAAGAGTCTTTGAGAAATGTAAACACGAGCGTCAGGCAGACTCCACGGAGGTGGAAGCTGGGCCACCTTCCCCCCCGTGAGATTTGTGTTTTAGTGGCTTTATAGTATAATGGGCCTCGGCGGGTTTATGATGGCAAGAAAAAAAGTGAACTTTCTTGCACTCTGCCGTTCAATAAATCAACACGGCAGAATTACGCGCCCTGCGTAAATCTTGCGAGCATTACTGTCACCTTGTGTATATCCCAGTGGTTTTTAATGTAGAGGGTTGGTGATTAATGATATTGATAACTGAGCTGGAAGGTTTTTTTTGTGTTGCCAATGATGACTATGTCGCAGAAAAAGTGCAGAAATGTCGGAGAGGTCCTGTTGAGCTGCTGCGTGTGGCTTGTTTTTCCGTGAGTTTTCACCTCGCCTGCAAGTGGTGGCCGATCGGAGTAAGGTGCAGGTGCAGCTCTGCAATTGCTCGCTCACGTCACCTCTGGAGGGAAGGGGCCCTTCTAGAGGGTGGCGCAGCGGTAACATCTTTGCCGCGCCGAAAGAACGACCTGCCCGGGGGCACTTCGATTGCCACGCCTTTCTGTATTGGACACAGTGTCTGGGTGGGTTGGTGCCACCTGACCTCGTGGCTGCCTTTTTCCATTGCTTTCCTGCAGCGCCTTGGAACCTGTGGGTAAAAGGTGCTGTATGCGTGAAATTTTGTTACATCAACTGACTGCTCCAAGTTGGTTAAACGTCTTGTAAAGGTGACACTACTCATCATTTACCCCACCATATATGAACTGCCAATCCCTTCACTGTGGTGACCTCGGTCATACTGATTGGGTGAACAGAGGTGGAGGGGATTGGGAAACTTGCTATATTGTTTCAACAAGTACGTTGCCATTAATTCGCGGTCGAATTTTGCATAGCGTTTAATTTTCCTCTGGTGTCCATTGGCCGTGATGGTGATGTCAGTGGTGGCGATAGCTTTTTAAAGGTTACCAATGCTTGCGTAACATGCCCGAGAGCCTGGGTTTTGTCGAGATTCCAAACGTTCAGTGTTTGAGAGAGGGAAAAAAAAACCCACGGTCCTTGGCGTCTCTGTTGTAGTAGTTAAAACTAAATTTGTGACTCGCTGGGGAGGTTGTTGTGTTAAACGTAACGACGCATGTGCCAGAATCAATTCAGATGTTGAATTACAGACACAGCCCTGAACTGAGGACGATTCGGTCCAACAATAAATATTTCGCAATGAGGGTACCAGATGCTTCCTTGAAAAAAAAAACATTAATCATTTTGCTCTCGCGGCACACTTTGGCAGGAGAAGCCAAGGTGATGCCGACAGTTACCCCAGAAGTGTTTTATTTGGTCGGGCCAATTGCACGCCGCCACATCTGCTGAACCGCGTTCGCACGCAAACAGTGGCGGCGGCAGCAGCAGCGGCCGATGCGGATAATTGATGCGGAAATTGAAAATTAAAAAACCCTGCAGCAGCGCGTGGTGCCTGCGGTCAACCGTAAAAGAGTGTGGAATATTTAACGATTCAACTGCCGATCTACAGCGATGCTCCGCTGCTCCTGACGCGGTCGTCTGGCTCGGCCACGCGAGTACGTTTATAGTCTCTGTTCGACATCAGCATCAGCCGTAAGGAGAAACGCAGCGAGCCCCTGATTTTTATTTTGCAAGAGCCGACTTCATGCACTGACATGTAACCAGTGCAGCGGAAATGCAGAGGTAGTGGCATCGTGGCTCAGGTCAGGTCTGAGCCATCACGATTAAGATCATCGATTTAAATCCACAATTAAACCAGTCCATCAAGTGTAGAGCGTTGATGGTCTCATCTCACTCGCCAGTGATGGCACAGGAAAAAAAACACGATCACAGAAATATATGGGTTTTCACTTAAGTTGTCATGTACAGCTCTTGAAAGTAAAAAAAAAATTGGTAGGATTGGCCAACGCAGGGCTTAATTTTATTCAAATATGTGTGCACACGGCACATCGCATCCAGTCTGTCTCTCGCTATGGCTGTGGCTTTTGTTACGGTGTCACCGTCTGGTCTACTGGAAAGTATTCCATGAGAATTGAAATCCTGCACATGTGATAAACACTGTCCGTAGGGCGCGTGAACTGTGCCCACGAGTGTGGATAAAGATGGCACTTGTGAAGTGGCTTCTGCAGTAATTCTGTGATATCACCCGGGGCCGTTATCTCACTTCAAGGCGGTGCAATGCCACCAGCGAATCTCAAATGGAAATGTACTCGTCTCGGCACACGATGCCCACAGCACCGTTTAAATGCATAATTCAGACAAACACAAAAATGTGAACGATGACTGCAAACTCTTTGTCTGGGCAAGCAAGGTCCACTTTGTTCTAAGTGGTTGTTTTTGATTAATTATGCAAAGCACTATCAGCAACTACCCATAGGGAATGCATAAGGAAGTGGTAACATAATTGGTATTTGGGGAAGTAATTTGCTTTTTGTAGGTGCTAGGTTAGGGAACGGTTAGAGCAATTGAGCTCAACTTCCCATTAACGCACCAGTATATTACAAAGTGTGCATGGGCCATACGCAGTGGCTAAAGTAATTATATCTGGCACTTCCTCAGTTAATTATCTGATAGAGGTATGATATAAGACTTGAGTTATTACTGTTAGTACAGCGCTTGTTGATCCAGGACCGAATAATTATTATTTTACATTTATAACGCGCACATATTCATTTCCTGTCAAAGGTATTCATTCGGGGCGGCGCGGTGGCGCAGTGGTTAGCGCTGACGCCTCACAGCAAGAAGGTCCCGGGTTCGAGTCTCTCGGCTCCGGTGCCTTTCTGTGTGGAGTTTGCATGCTCTCCCCGTGTCCGCGTGGGTTTTCGCCGGGTACTCCGGTTTCCTCCCACAGTCCAAAAGCATGCTCCTGGATAGGTTGATTGGCTCGCAGACTAAAATTGTCCCGCAATGCCCGGCGATGGACCGGCGTCCCGTCGTCGGGTGTATTCCTGCCTTGCGCCCTGTGTTTCCGGGATAGGCTCCGGCTTCACCGTGACCCTATATAGGATTAAGCGGTTTCAGATAATGAGAGGTATTCATTCGACAGAGAATGACTCAGAGGCGCGAGGAGAGCACAGAGAGGAGGAGGAGGCAGCCAAGCGGTTTGCCGGCGCCACATTGCCACACACTGCGTCCTCTATATTAGGATGTCATAGGTCAATTAGTTAATGAGTATTTTTTTAAGCTGTCGAAGGAAACCGGAAAGCCCGGTGGAAACCCACGGAGAACAGGGGCAAAATACACAAACTCCACACAGAGAGGTGTTCAAGGCGGGGATCGAACCTGCCCAGGCAAGAACCGTTCTTTCTGTGAGGCACAGATGTTAACCACTGCGCCACCGTGCCGCCCATGGCTGAGTCTCCAAGAGTTCCTTTCTAGGCGGGTCCTGCAGATCTTTGTAGTCAGGGGCGATGTCGCTGCGTCCAGTCCCACTCGCGCGACGCGAAATAATTTTTCAGTTACGTCGTGCGGTGGTGTTTTTTTTTTACCGCGAGAATTGTTCTCCGTACTTGTTCTTTCGGGACAGCCGTGTCGAGTGTTCCCTCTGTCTCCTTCGCGACACGTCACGTCCCACGTTCGTAACGCCTGATGGTGCCTCCAGCGGACGCGGCTATCCTGAAAGAACGGCTGTGGAGAGCTTCAGCGCTTGTGTTATTTTTTTTTCAACGCTGTTTTTTTGCGCAGGTGGTACGAGATGCTGGGTCCATATCCTCGCGCCAACAAGCAGAACCAGAAGAAGAAGAGAAAGGTGGACCCTCCCACACAGCAGGTCAGATGTTAATGATAATAATAATAATTGCATCTATAGAGCACTTTTCACCCGAGGGTCACAAAAGCTCTGCACGGAGCTCCGGAGAGAACAGCGCGTCGACAATAACATCGGGACAGTTCATCTGGAAGTCAAACGGCAGCAATAAATTCTAGGACATAAAGCAAGTGCGGACAAAAAAATTATTCTTCAACAGACAAGGGATAAATGTTCCCGAGCAGGCGCAGGTCGGCAGAAAGCCAGCGTCCCGGCACGACAAATGTTGTCTCCATCGCCCCCTTTGTTTTCAACGCGGCGTAGTGACGATGTGAGTAGCGCTGTCGCCTGACAGCGAGAAGGCCCTGGGTTCGATTCCCGGCCCGGGTGCCTTTCTGTGTGGCGTTTGCGTGTCCTCTCTCTCTCTCTCTCTCTCTCCCCGTGCCCACGTGGGTTTTCACAGGGTGCTCTGGTTTCCTCCCACCGTCCAAAGACACGCTGTTGCCTGGGTCAGTTGGCTTGCTGAGTAACTTGCCTCCACTGCCCTGTGATGTACTGACGTTACATCCCGGGCATAGCCCCGCCTTGTGCCGTCTGTCTGCCGGGATAGGCTCCAGCCCCCCTGCTGCCCAGTACAGGATTAAGCAGCTATTGGTAATGTTGATCAGGACCACTCATCCCAGTCGTGTCAGTGCCCAACGGTAACTTCAGCCCACGATGGGCATGGCGCAAGTTATCATTGTTTCATATCCAAAAATCAGGAATTTAGTTTTGACCGTGTCCAAGCTTGATGACATTTAGCACAGTGAAATAATAACCTTGATGTAATGATAAAATGGCAAATTGGAGGTCACAGAGTCCAACAGCTTTCAGGTTATGGGTCATTGATTTCTATGTTTTCAAGGCTGCCCAGCGATCAATATGAACATTTCACGCCAAAACCCTCCTATTTTTTACCTACAGAGAAAACCAAAACGTCATTGAAAAGTTCTACATCCGCTCTTTCCAGCTGTGTAAAAGTGAATTAACATTTTTTTTACCCGTTGCACATTTGGAACACATTACTTCGGTCGAGTGTTTAGATCCATCGTGAAGCAGATGGTTAATACCCCTGCAGTGTTAATCAGGACGGTTACCTAACACATCTGCATGTGGTATGCAGCACTGCTGTTGCGTAGCTGTGAGTGTCAGTCACGAGCCACGTGTCTGCGCTCTGGCCTTTGCGTGTGCATTGTTCACCGTGCTTGCGGAAGAACCCGTGTGTCAATCGCAGAGTGTCAGTCGCTAGTCATACGTAGAGGATGTAGTGTCTGGGTAATATTGGCACCGGATTACCGCATGGCACACTTGCCTCTCCATTGCGTCTGTGTTCTTCGCGCCGCTGAATAATTCCCTGTCTATTCGAAAATGAACGGTAATGTGCACGTTATAAGCGGCACATTATTAGTATTGTTTAAGGGCCTGTGTGTCTGTAAATAGTTAGAAAATAAGCTGAATGAGGTAAGTGGTTGGTCCCGATGCAAGGAATAGATATCATTGCTTTGTCTAAAATAAATACAACCCCGGGTTGTTAGGTTTACGATTGATTCCTCCTGAGAGACAGAGTATGCTGTAAAATAAATATTTTTGCTGTCACTCGGTGATGCTGTAAAGAAATGATAGCCGTAAAATGTTTTACCGAATGGTTTTGTCAGGGTCATGAAAGAAGGATTGATGGCTGGAGGTCACTGATTGCAATCTGGTGAAAAATATCTACAGATGGCTTCAATCAAAGCATTGACCTGACCGCAACCTTTCACACGCTACACGTGTGCTATACATTACAGCCACTGTAAACACTGCTTTGCTGCTTTTACACCCCTAATAAACGCGTTAAGGTCGTGAATTATTGCGGTAATGATGTACTTAAACATAAACACGAAGTAATGTCCACAGGCCATTCCTGGAAGACAATTTCTGGTTTTGCCTTCACGAGCCGAGGGCGATGTCGCTCTGGAGACGGCGGGCTCGGGAGCGAAATCGAGCGATGCGCTTAACATCATTTCGCAAAACGTCCGACTTTAACCAGCAACCAAAAACGTGGGAAGAGATTAGCACAAGGCGTAGACTCGCGAGCGGACGGGTGGACACTGGCAGAGCTACTCAGCTGGACAGCCGAGCAGACACACAAGGAGCCAGAGAGAGGCAGGGGGACAGGAGCCACTGCTCATTTCTCCCCCACCTGCCCTGCTGTAGGAGGTATTGCTATTGATTGGCTACACCAGCCGGAAACTTCAGGCACTTATAACCATGTACCTTCTATAAACCATAATTGAAGTGTCGCTTAACAACATTGTCACGGTCACTTCGCTCAGTCTCCTCTGCTGCCTCACCCGTATTGAATCTCTTTTCCCTAGCAATCCGTGCTCTTAACTCCCTAACCCTGTTCCAAGTCCAAGCCGAAGTTGTTGCTTTACAACGCCGCTTGTGACTGACTGCCCGTGTCTGTACGCACTGTACATGCACATTCCGTGCAGATTCCGTCACATTTAAATGCCGCTACGTGATTCCGACTTGTTTTCCCCCCCATTACGTTCTTCAAACTCTATCTTGATTCCATCTGCCTTTGGCTGCCCTAGGAAGTGAACGCGCAAAAATAATAAAAATATATCACTCGCATCTCTATCGCGTTACGAAACGTTCAAGTCACAAATGTGTCTCTTGTGAGTGGCAAGATGATACAGGTGTGGTTTCTGTTTATCAACACATATTCCTTTATTAACCATAATTTAATTTCATTATATTATGTCCTTCATCGATTTTTAGTAATTATTTTACTTAATTGATCTACTCTGATGTTGTTGACATGCCGTTCTCTGCCCTAGCTGTGCGCAGACCTTCGTATCACCCTCGGGTGAAAAACGCTCTTGAAATGCAATTAATAGTAATTATGTAAAACATGTCCTGTCCGGGGACTACGACGGATGAGCGTACAGGGCGATTGGAGCACCGGAGCGGTGTTCAGCGCAATGGCTCCGACCCTTGCAGACCCAAGTTGTGCTATGGCAGGAAACGAGGAATGTGTGGCTTGAATAAACAAGCCGGCTGGCATCTTACGTTCCGAGTGCCGACACAGCTGGAGATAGCCTTCAGGCATGCAAACCATATTTCAAAGCCATTCACGTAATAAAAGTGTCACATCAACACTTATTATCTTAATGGCAAAACTGTAAAATCTTCTCAGCTGCCAGCCAAACAAATGTAGAAATCACACAATAAAGCATGGGTTCTTGGCAAGTCCAATAGCGAGTTACAGCAGTTGGCTTAGAGTTGACATGGTAGATTTGAGCGTGCGCTCGGCTACAGACGTAGTCAAATGTAAGAGACGCGAGCGTTGGCAGTCGCCATCAGTGTGGCACTGGAGTCATGGAGTTGTTGGAGAAACCTGTTGGGATGTGGCCACGGGGTAAATGCAAACATTTGAAAGTTTGTTAGGCCTCACTGCCGCGGAGAAACGTAATGCGGCAACGAATCGGATGAGATTGTCTCATCTCATCTCATTGTCAGAAACCGCTTAGTCCTGTACAGGGTCTCGGTGAGCCGGAGCCTATCCTGGCGGACACAGGGCGTAAGGCAGGGATACACCCACGATGAGACCCCAGTCCATCACCGGGCAGTGTGGGCAATTTAGTCTGCAGGCCAAATAACCTATGCAGCAGCATGTTTTTTGCACTGTGGGAGGAAAACGGAGTGCCCAGCAAAAACCCACCCGGACACGGGGAGAGAACATGCAAACGCCACACAGAAAGGCACCCGAGCCGAGATTCGAACCCGGGACCTTCTTGCTGTGAGGTGACAGTGCTACACACTGGGCCACCGTGCCACCTGGATGAGGTTATTTACTTGGTAAATTTCGCCTAAGTGTGTGTGCGCACGTATATTGACAAGTGTGCGTAGTGAAAGTGAAACCCACTTGCAATTTATTTACCCAGTAGGTCTTTGTTGAAATTAACTTTCCAGTGTCTGCCAGTCATGTTTATTCTGCAGAGTTATCCATAGGCTGGTCATGGACAAGTTGTGACTCAGACACCAATGAACTTGTGGTGGCCACCAAGAAATTTTATTTAAAGATGAATTCAATTAATACGTGTTGACGGGAGCTGCACCCCTCCCCCCCCCCCCCCCCCCCATATATGTAGAATCTATACGAGTGCAGTTTTTTTTTTATCGGGGCGTTTATATTTTAATGGAACAAAAATCCATCTAAATGAATGCATCATCCTTAAGTTAATTGTTTTCTGTACAGCGGTACTTTCACCCGGTGGGATTGGCCTTTGCTCAGCACAAGAGCTTTTAGACACCTGTCTGTGGAGGGGTAATTTATTAATCACACCTTCTTTCTCCCTATTTGCCCCATGATGCCTCTTGAAAGCAATGCCACCGTAATCTGAATGGACACTCGGGAGCCTCTTCAGAAGCTGCGTGGATTCGAAGCAGCTCCATGCGTTTGGAGCAAAAAAGTCGGACTTCCCAGTTCCGCAAAGCGATGCTGCACAACCCGAAACACATGCCGGAGCGCCAGAGGCGGCTCGATTTTTGGATCGAGCCAGCAGTCTCAGGGTCGCTGGGCATGGATGAGATGTTGTGGGCGGCGTGCGGGTGATTTCCCAGGAGCCGGGTCCAGCCAAGGTGACTGTGACGAGCACGTCCATCCCGTCCGTGGAGAAGATCCCCGATCCCAAGTCGTCGCTGTGGCAGGAGGAACTGAAGCACAAGGCCCAGCGGAGCCGCTCGCCCTCCGAGGGCAGCACGCACGACGGTACCGTCCCCTCACTTCCGCTCGCTGTCGGTGGCGCTCTTCGGCCCTGATGTGGTGATGCTCCCGCTTTTGACGCTGATGAATAAAAACCGACTGACATTGTGAAGCGCCTCTGCAATATTGCGTCGTCTTCGCGGTGCCATCAAAGTCGTCCATTTCTCATTACGCGACAGAGAACGTGACAGTTGTACGATTGGCAGTAAAAAAGGAGCTAGTACTTCACGGCTAACAAACCGTTGCTTGCCTGCACGAGTGCGCTACAAGCAAATCGAACCCCGATTTGCTTGTCCTCAATAATTTTTTAGAAATCTTTTGATCGTAATGATGTAGGTTTTCACGGCTCGATGCATGATGATTGCTTCGAAAAGCTGCTCTCTCGGGACAGCCGCGTCGAGACAGCCATCGACGCGGCTGTCCCGAGAGAGCAGCTTTTCGAAGCAATCATCATC
>JAZEWT010000021.1:4263836-4276903 GCA_036362905.1 Mordacia mordax | reverse complement strand
CCACCTCCCCCCGACTCCCGCCTCTCCACCACCCATCCGCGGCTCCCCAACCTGTTTAGCAGTTTAGATGTGGATAAGAGACACCCGTAGATAAACAATGCCGGACGCCTGTTCAACGCACGCACCGACACAGTCACACACTAACGAAACCAAGATCCCTCTTTTGCCTTCGGCAGGCATGGCACACGAGGGTATTGGTCACCAAGATCCCTCTTTTGCCTTCGGCAGGTTGTACTATTAGCGAGCACCTATGAAGGCAGGCCTGGCACACGAGGGTATTGGTCACCAACATCCCTCTTTTGCCTTCGGCAGGTTGTGCTATTAGCGAGCACCTATGAAGGCAGGCCTGGCACACGAGGGTATTGGTCACCAAGATCACACCCAGCTGCCTTTGTTTCCCCAGTGCTGATATTTACACACTGCAAAATGTACTCGGGTGTGGCGACCGTGCTGAGGCCCATGATTTGTTCCGATGCTCGTCATCGGTGTTGATGGCGTATTGAATGCGAGTCTTCGGTTTCATAGCGCAGCACACTCACCGCTGCACAACCGCTCCCCGCACAGCACACGCTTACATGTGCACAGCATGCAGGCAGGCTCTCATACAGTCTCCACACGCACACACGCACACACGGGCCTCTACAGTGATCACGCACACAGGCGACGAGCGCGCGTTCCGCGCACACAGTCGGTCGACGCGCGGTCGCGATCCGCTCGCGCGCGTTCACACGGTGCGCGCGCACCGCTAATGAGACACCCGCTCCACTCACAACGTGGCCGCGAACCCGGCCCGCGCGTCACCCTCACCGGCCCGCTCCCGCCAAATCCACCGAGCAGCCTCCCCACGGGCCCCGGTGTGCCGCCCAACGATCCATCATTTCACCGGATGAGAGTCCGCGAGATTAATTACTCTGCCGCGGAGATGCGTACACACGCGGTTGTTACAAAAAAAAAGCGCCGTTCGTTTTTAGCTTCCGGTCGTTTTATTCGTTACAATCCCACGAGACTGGACCGATAAAAATAGGCCCAATTTGTGCCGGCTAACGGCAGTGAATTCATTAGGATGTGATACCCTGAGCTCAAGAGGCCACAAGGCTCGCACTTTACGGCAGCACCGTGAAACTTAACAATTAATTATTGACTGATCATATCCGGAAGGACACAAATAGACTAATCTTCAAGGATTAATTATCGAGGAAAGTGGTAGAGTCACGTTGTTTAGGTGAAGGCTTCTGGATGGGGTGTAAAAGGTGTACCTTGAGCAACCTTAAGCAATCATAAGTTATCAGAGTGGAAAAGTAAGGCTGTGTGTTTAAAATATCGCGTAACAAATATCGTTAACGTAGGCTGTGCTATGCTGGGGCATGATTTGCTGTTTCTGGTCTCTTAAAGAAAACACTGCGTCAGTCTTAACTCTCAATGATGATATTCTTAGACCTGTGCGCGCTTATAATTAAAATTACAACATCATTGTTCGGCAAGATTGCAATTACCACCGCATGGTTTTTGCAAGGTTTAATTACACGAATGCGATTGTAATTTTCAAATTAAATTTACGAAGATCAAGCCTGAGGTTAATTACAGTTGCATTAATTGTAATTGGGGTGGTATGTCGATGAATAATGTAGCACGCTCTGCGGTCATAGGCGTGAGGTTCGGTTCCCTTCCATCGCTCACGTCAGCCGCAAGCAGTATCCAACGCGGTTCCTCGCCCGAGTTCTCTTCGCCAACCGGCACCGACCGGTGCGGTGAAGTATGGTCAAAAAGCACTCTCCATGACTGGCAACTGTGTGGGATGACCTTAATCCAGCATTGGATTGAGTTTGGTCTGCAAATCATTGTTATTACTGCGTTAGTAATTGATGGTGCTAATCACAGTATAGTCATAATTTTAGCTTGCAGTCGTGATTGTTGCAGTACTTACAATTTACCCGTGGGCTTATTACGTGCGCAGTTACGTTATTATTGGCAAGCGCGGTGGAGTGCGTGCCGCTGGTGACAGGCAGACTGTGTTGGGCCCACGGTACTGTGTGTCACTTCCTTTCCCGGCGTGCCGACCGCCGTTCTGAGCCGAAATTCTCCCAATATTGAAATCGTTTCCACAAAAACAGCGTTTGGAAACCGAGAGACAAGCGTACAGCGGCGCGTGTTGGTTTTTTTTTTGTCGTTGTTGTCGTCATCGTGTGTTCTGATTTGCTTCATTTCAAGGCAAAATTCGGCGCGGTCATCTTCATTTCAACCGAACCCTTTGTGGAGAAACCGCAAACATTGTGTGCGCGTGTCATCTCTGCAGATTGTACCTCTTCCTCCAACCCCTCTCTCCACCCCTGCTTTGCGTGTGCTTTGCAACAACTCCGAGGAGTCTGCACGCATTAATAAGTGGTGCTTCACGAATACGTGGCTTGGTTTGTCTGCACGTGCGTAAGGCTTGCCTTCTCTCTCACACGGTTTTGAGTACCGTAGCCAGGAGAACGCCGAACCTCTTCCCGTTCATCCGGTTTAAACGGCATCAAAATGACAATGGACGTTGCCAGTGCACTAAGGACGTATAATCATCGAACACCGTCACGGCAATATTCAAAGTCACTCAACTTATATCTTGCTCAAATGAGCATATCCTTGATACAGCCCTGAACCCGTGGTGGAAATTACACATTTATATGGCTGGCATGAGTCCATCCACGGTGGTGCAGTGATAACATGTGCACTTCACACAGAGGTCCTGCCTCTTGCACTTCGATTTTCGCTTTTGGGAACTTTTCAATGCAGAGTTAATGTGTTCTCCCCATGTTATATGTGGGGTTTCTCTGGGTTCCCCGGTTTCCTCTCACAACTGATGAAATTCATTAATTAATTGTCCAACACTGCCATAATATGAACGTTCCAATTTCTGGCAGGTTGGCGCCGGCTGACTCCCCTACTTCCCTGCGTTTTCCTACAGTGCCTTGGGACCTCTGGATAAAAGGCGCTATGTAGATGTCACACATAATTATTGTAAGATAACAATTGTTGGCTTCCTCACCAAGGCGACAGTTATTTTACCGACCTCGGAAGCAGGGATGATGAGCCGGAGTCACCACCCCGACCGGCACATTTGAACTCATGACCCTGCGACTGCGAGCCCCTGAGCGCTACCGCCGAGCCACCCGGCCGCGTACTGGCCATGTGCACGGTGCAGAGTGCACACCTCAGTACCCGCTGCCCTCCCTCTGTAACGTTTGCTAAAGTCAACGTGACGGGCTCCATGAGCGTCGTCTGTCGCTCACGGGGTGCGACAATCATAAGTGACCGCAAGGCGCGGAGGGCGAGAGTATAAAGTGGCACGCGGTGTGAAGCGGTTCCTGTGAACGGCGTGTCGAGACTGGCGCTGCCCCTCGTGTGTTGCAGCTTGCCCCATGGGGTGCACATGTGCCTGTTTCAGTGTTCGTAATGTTATTATGACGATCACCACCATCAGTATATCCCGATGTGCCCTGTGCGCTTGGTGCCACCGCACACCATCAGCTTGCTTTTTTACGTTTCGTTTTTCTTTTCGGCAGTCTTTAAAAGTAAATAATCGCCCCACGTTTGGAAGGTGACACGAGCCCACTCGTATGCGATGTTCCCTCTGCAAACACAGGCTCTGGAGTGCACAAAATTACATGTAATTAGTTCAGTAGGCAGCCAAAGGTGATGTTATTTGCATCACTGCCACCTCTGTCGACCGGGATAGGCTTCGCTCCCCTGCCCCCACGACCCTGTACAGGATGAATGAACACAATGCCGTGTGCGCCACTCCACCCCAATCTTGCTTGGACCTCAGCGGCAGCCGAGTGCCCGGTTCACTCCTGAACGATTGGTTGGGGCAACGGCATCGCTGTTGAAATCGCGTGACTTATTCGCCTTCGTCCACATCTGAGCGAATTGTTACGTAACAAGGGAATTGTGTATCTGGCGCACGTATGTCCAGCCAGTAACTTACACCGCACAGCCATGCCCTTTTTGTGGTTAGCTCCACATCCCACCGACCTCATAATCATAACGGCCAATCGTAGTTAATAAACGGTTAGAACTTGATGAAAATAGTCATTGCAAATCACTCGTGTCCACGATATGCTTGCACAACTGCTCACAGTTGGTTGCTATAAACGTACAAATGATTCAGTTGTATGCAACTGAGGATGCACCCTTGGTGTTGCCACGCTTTACAGCCTGCACTGATAACTCGAGGGTGCTCCTATAGCAATCTGTTCAATTCGTACAGGTGCCCTGTTAAGTACACAATAGTTCGTAGCTATGATCAATCCACTTCTGGAAGTCCCCACCCCCCCTCAAAGCCATCACTCTTTTAATCAGGGATATATATTATCTTTGACTTAGAGTGTGTTGTTTCATAATAGTCATGCCAATTATATACACGTAAAAAAAGTATTACTGAGCATCAGGATATTTTTTTTCAGGAGGCACCTGCATCCGTACACATTGCTCATTCTATTAAGGAGTGTTTGGCTCAATGTGGGACGAAATCGGAGACTGCAAAGGAGACGAACAGCAACAAGAGGGGCGCCGCTGAGCATTGCCATCGCCTGGCCACTTGGCAACCTGAACACCTACGAGGCACACCGGTGGTCACTCGCGCAAGTGCTAACCACCAGGTTCAGCCATGCTTGCCTTCTGAGGTCTGGTTGGAGCAAAAGCATTTAAGGTTATTTGCTTGTTATTTGGCGGAAATCAGGCAGTATTCGCTGTGCTGAGCGCAGGGATGTTTTAAGTAGTGGCGTTGCAAGAGGAGCCTGCGTCTGGTTGAAGCGTTAAGGTTAGCCTAACGGAGTCTATGGATCGGCATTGAAAGCGAGAACTGGTTGGTTTCAATTTGTGAATACGTGGTCCTGTATGGTGACGCATGCCACAGGGATGATTTAAACTACTCTTGGGGAACAATTTCGTGAAATACTACTTTTTTTTACCATCACTGCAGTGTTATACATTTCTTTACAGCGTCGCAAATGTTTACATAACATGCCGTATGGAAAGCACGCAGGGCTTTTAAGGCTTCCGAAGGGTGACGGCGTTACTCTTCCCCCTGAAATCCGAAGTAATTTTAAACCATCCCTGGCATGTGGGTGTTGTGTTAACGGTGTGTGCGGTGGCTCTCCCAAGTCGGGCGTGCTGGCCGGGGCCGGCTCAGGCGTCCGGCAGCAGCTACGGCGCCTCAACAAGGAGCTCCGTGCCGAGCTGGAGCGGCAGCGGGAGCGTCTCGAGCTGGTAACGCTGCAGTCGCGCACCTTGCGGCAGAGCTACACTGCGTCTCGGGAGCTCATCCAGCGGCAGGAGGCCGAACTCACCTCGCTGCACAGCCGCGTCGAGGCCCTCTCGGCCGAGCGAGCGGCGCTCGAGCAGGGCCTCAGGGAGGCACGTTCCGACGGGCACGAGGAAACGGTTGAGGTAGAGGACAGAGCCAACGGGCCGGTCGAGGGTTTGGCGGCGGGCGCTGGCGAAATCGCGACACGGCTCAAGGAGAACGAGTCGAAGCTTGAAGCAACGAGGAACCTCCTGCTGGAGAAAACGCAGGCTCTCGGGGAGCTGGAGCGGCAGGTGGAGATGCAGGGCAACCAGCAGGAGGTGGTGCAGCGCTTGCGAGAGCGGCTTGAGGAAGCCACTGACAGGTTGCAGGCGAGTGAGCGAGAGTTGGCCAGGAGCCGCGAGGACTTCGAGGCGCGCTATCGGGCGTTGCTGGAGACACAGGAGGCGAAGACGCAGGGTATACGCAGGAGGTTGCAGGAGCTGGAGGATGCTCTGAAGGAGAGGGAGGAGCGCATGGAGAAGTTGGAGACTTGTGTGGACCTTTTGGAGAATGAGAAGATCGCAGCCATTCTTGAGGGTAGGAATCTAGAGCAAAAGATTAAGGATGATGAGGTTTCCTTCAAAACTTTGCAAAGGTCAAAGGAAACGGTTGAGGAAGAAAATAAACAGTTACACCAAAGACAGAAAGAAGTCCTAAATCAGTTGTCAGAATCAAATAAGGAGAACTCAAGGATTAAGGCAGAACTTGAATATCTGCGTGACTACAGGAGTAAACACAGCAATGTACCAGATAACGTTAATCCCACTGGACACGATTCAAATGTTTCTTCCAAATGTCAATGCAAAGAGGATTGCGAGCGTTTACTCAAAGAGCTGGACTCTGTAAAGGCCGATTTACACATGCAGCGCATTTTAAACAGTGAACTCGGTCAGTCGTACAGCGAGTTGTCGCAAGACATGGAGGCTCTTAAGATTGATTTAGAGCAGCAGTGTACAGAGAAAAATGAGATTAAGGATTTCTATGACAGTCTCTCCCAAGAAATGGAAAGGGTGAGAGCAATTCTGAAAGAGACAGATTTTCAAATCAACTGCTTTAAAAATGAATGCGAAGAGCAGCTTCAAAAGGTCATGCCAGATATATTGGGTCGACTTATAACCGTAGCAAAAAATCTCTCGGAAGCAGAGAAGAGGCTGAAATTTGGACAGGAGGAGTTACGAAGGATGAGTGGAAACAAGGTCCATGCTGAGGATGAGAAGGGAACGGCCGACCTGGTGGACCAGCTCCAACAGGAGGAGGCCAAGGTTTCCAGTCTGCAGGCCGAGCTCGGTGCTCTACAGCAGAGCTATGAGCAGCTTTCATTAAACCACACTAAATTAAAGGAGGACTACAGCGTTTTGGAAACCACTCACAATAATTCATGCAAGGAGTGGGAGCAAATGAAATTCAAGCAGGGATTCTTTAGAACAGTGCAACAGTCGGAAGTTGCTCATCGGTTTCCTGTGAGTAAAGGATTTTCTTTGAAAGAGGACTTGAGCAGGCAGCAGGCTCTTCCAATGCACGTTGAAATGCCCTCGGCAGGAAACCTGGGTGCTGGTGCTAAACGTAGCTTGTGGGGACAGAAAAGTGTGAGCTCATCAAACAGCTCCGGGAATGAAACCTTACGCAACCAAAGTGGTGATGAACAGGTCTTCCCACCGCCGCCCACGGAGGACTTCTTCGAAGAGTTCTTGACCCAGAACGTGCAGCCACCCTCGGACTTCGATTCGACTTCTAACTCTGCAGTGCTTAAGATTCAAAGTTTGGAGGCTAAGCTACTGGCGACAGAGGAGAAATTGAAGGCAGTGACGACGTCTCTCGTGGACCAGAAAGCTTTGGAGTTGGAGTCCCAGTCGGAGCAGGTGGCCCAAAGGATTCAGGCAGAAAAGAGCATCCGGGAGCAGTTGCAAGCCAGCCAGGAGGAGCTCACAGCCCTCAACATGCAGCTGCAGATGGAGAAAAGTCAGCGGTGGAGGTTGGTTGCTGAAACAGACAAGCATCTGCAGAATCTGGAGGAAAAAATCACCGAGGTTAAGGAAACAATAATAGCGTGCAAAAGCAAGGTCGAGAAAATCTTCAAAGACAAGCAAACGGCAGAGTTGCAGGAAATGAAAATGCATTCACTCTCGGAAGTAGAAATAGCTTTGGCTAATGTGATTCATAGCCTGGAGCAGACCTCCCTGGTGCGAGAAAAGCAGGAAGGTGGCCCTGGATCGGAAGCAAAGGGTCAAGACTTAGGGTGCCAGACTTTGCCTCGGGACGAAAACCTGCAGGTACTGGCCGGGAAGCTGGTGTCTGAAGCGTTGCTGATGGCCCGGCTCATAAGCGTCCTCCACAACACCGACCTGCACAGCCTAGCGAGCGTCGATGAACTCAACGTAGAGATTGAGAAGCTGGCGTCCACTCAGCACGCGGTCGTCGTAGAAGAAGCTTCGCGAGGTGGGGACTCCTTGACGAGGAAGCTGCTTTTGGAGGGAGAGTTTTGGACGGAGCTGCAGCAGCTGAAGGTCGAGCTGCAGGCCGACTCCACGGAGGAGTCGAGCTCCGAGCCCTCCGAGATTATTCAGTTCATTAGCACGTTGGTGGACAGCACAATGCTGAGGGGCGAGCTGGCACTCGTCCTCCAGAGTATTCGTCAGTCTGTCGAAAAGAGGTTTTGCGATTTGCAGACTGAGCTGAGTGTCGCGCTGCAGCGTGTGCAGAATCACAAAAAGATGCTGCAGCGTGTGATGGAGGCTTGCAAAATCTCCACCCTCGTGGAAGTGCGCGAGGCCCTGGAAAAGTGGGTTGAGCATGCCGAGGGAGCGGAGAAGTTGGGCAAGGCCAAGAAATGTGGCGATGCAAAGGAACCGTTGAGAGAATATTGCAACGAGCCATCGGCAGTTAATGCCGAAGCACAGACTGAGAATCTCGAAGGTGAAAAGTGTGCAAGTGCAGAGTTGCCAGAACCTGCTCTGCAGCAGAACACTTCTGACGCTGAGTTAACGCTAAGGCTCGAGTGTGAGGAACACATAGTGACAATTTCAAAGCTCCGACAAGAGCTGGAGGAACTTAGAGCTGTCAAAGACGCAAAGTCTGAGCTGAGCGAAGAGCCAGATGGCTTTGCCAAAGATCACAAGATGGTGTTGGCAAAGGACAAAACGGAGATGGCAGCGAGGTTCAAGCAGCAGCTGTACGACCTGACGGATGTTTACGAGGAGAAGATCGAATGTCTGAACAGGAAGTTTGAGGAGACCGAAGAATTGCTGAACATCAAACTGATGGAGAAGGATGAGCAGATCTTGAAAATGACGGCCTGCATCGATGAGCTAGAGCAGGAGCACTCCAGAAAGTTTACTCAACAACTGCAGAGCGTAGAGGTGGCACGACGGGGGGCCGAGCAGCTACACAGGGAGGAGGTCGACAAACTTCGCCAGGAGTTCACGCTCAAGATGAAGAACCCGCAGGAGAACCGCAGCGAGACTCTCGCCGCGCCACAGGAGCGTCTCAAACCGAAGGCGAAGGATCTGTGGAGGCCTTCGCAGGAGGAGCTGTCACCGGCCATGCACCTGAAGCAGCAGCATCAGCGGGACCTGCAGAAAGGCGTGAGCGAGAACACGGCCGAGTCGTTTGAGAGCGCCCAGGAGGACGTGAGTGACTCTTACCGTGGCGGCGGTGGCGACGCGCTGCGGTCCATCCAAGCGCAGTTCGAGGCGCTCCAGGGCCAGCTGTCGGCGTCCCGTGTCGCTCCGGACAGGGATGCCGCCGAGTTGGACATTGGCGCGCTGCACGGCAAACACCAGGCAGACATTGAGAGCCTCAAGGTGGATCGTGCCCTCCCGCGTGTCTCTCGCGTACCCTTTAGCTTCGCCCAGCGGGTTGCGTCCGCTCTTTTAGTAGCGTGGCGAGGGAGAAGCCAGGTCCATTGCACGGGTTTTTTTGGATGGAGGTGGCGAGAGAGCGTAATTAGATGCGGAGACGGACGTCGTTCATTGTACTCGATGGATTTTAAAAGGTGCAATTAAGCACTTCTTGTAAGCGCCACGGCGGCAGCAGCACTACAGAACGCTGGTTTCGTGTTGTGTTATTTAGCGTTGCGTAGGTTTCGTGTGCTCTTTGTGCTGGGTCCAGAGAGCTGCAGATGTACTGGGTTCTTGAAACGAATATTTTAACGAAAGTTAACTGTTCAATGCAAACGGTTGTGCTGTGCAAAATTTAATGATGCAATGAACTCCAGGAAGCCTATGCGTTCTTGCTATGGGCAAAATTTGTGTGGATTGTTGATATTTCTGATGAACAGAAAGCTAGCATTTCTAGGCGTGTATAGTAAATTAATATAAAGCTGAAACATCACATTCTATTATTTTAGAAATCGTCCTTTGTCACAGCCTCCCCCCCCCCCGCAGTGCAGCAGCATTTGCACGACAGCTGTACCATTATGAGCATGCGAACCTGAATTTGCTGAACCACCTTCAGGCAAAACGTTCGGCGCTCAGCTCATCTGCAGTTCTTCCGCCACCGCTCACGAGTTTTGCATTGCTCATCCCTTACCGCACGATTGTTCCGTCCATTGGCGTTCATCTTCTCAGAGGGTGTTTTTATTTGAAAGGTGCGTTCGTGACGTTAAATATCTGTCGATCGCCCGCTGACAATCCCCGCATGCATGCATGTGTATATTGTTTGTCTGAACTCCACAGGCCAATTAAAATTAACTGTGAAACATTTTTACCGGGGCTCATTTCGCCTTTGTATTACTACGTTTGGGTCATTTTTTTTTTGCACGCTTTTTACTTGTTTTAAACACACATCTTGTGCATCGTTGGTTCCCAACTAAGTAAGATTTCTCGTGGTACCATCACGGGTCTCGGAAAGATATGGTGGTACACGAGAGAGTGTTTGGGTGGCTGTTCTGTTGCACTCAGGTGCTGTGACAGCCCCAAAGTAATTAGCGGAGCTATTGCACAATTAAACTTTGATGAGCAGGATGCAAGAAAATGTGTTGGCTGCATCAGTGCAAGCAACAGCCTCCTTTTAAAAGCGATGCTCGTTTCTAGAAGCTGCAATCGTGCCAAACTGTATCGATCTCTTGCGTAGGTGGAAAACCACCGATCTTGCAATGATTATTTATTTATTTGCTTGGAATGATGCTAATTACCATGTGCAGACAAGAGCTCTTAAGGTCGGGAAGTTGAGAATGGAGGTTGGGAACCGGTGACCATTGCTGACCATTTGTAGCGCTCATTTTTCATAAAATACCATTCCTACCACTTGGTGTCTGTGACATTATTTTTTGTCACACTTTATTTCGTGCTGCGTAAGTCTTTGAATACCATGCTGACCACGTGTGTGCCACCCTGTCATTTGATTTGCAGCATACACGGTGCATGAAGCGAGTTTTTTTTCTCTCTCTTGTTCTTGTTGTATCTCCCAGCCGTGTTCATTTCACTGATGGTGTTTTCCATTCCCCCCCCCCCCGTGGGAAACGCGCGGGGCTGTGGCCCAGCCGCCCCGATGCGTGCTTGGCGTGGCGTTCTGAACAGCGGCGCGGCGGCACACGCGGCTGCGTCGCGGCACGGCCTCGCTTGGCATGGCCGCTCCCCTGCCTTGGCTTTTGAGTCCCAGCAAGTCGGTGACATTCTGCCTGCGGCAGACGTCACCGACTCCTTTTAAAAGCCCGCCGCCCCGCGAGGCCTCGTTTGTTGCGCTGGTCCATGCCGCGGGTGGGCAGTGTGCGTTAGGGCCCGAGCAACCAAAAGTTTCAGGTGCCGTAATTCTGGGCCCTCGTTAAATATAAAAGAATTCATAAATATTGCAGGCGGTGATTTTTTTAACGCGGCGGTCTCCCGCTTGTGCGAGCCATGCGCCGTGCGCTGCGACAGATCTCCGCGCATCGTGGCGAGCGAAACTATCAGATTCTTGCCAGCGCCTGCTGCTGCCAGGTTACGCGAGCTGGAACTTAGTCGCATCACAGCGGTCACCCCCAGGGCCTGCGTGAAATCCTCACGGCGACATCGCACTGGCTTATCATCCCTAAATGCTTGCGCTGGCGCAACGCGTCGGTTCGAGATCATACCGGAATGGACTCACAAAAATATTTTGCCAGGTACCTTTGGATGCTCCTTGAGATACAGTCATAAATGAAATGGTTTTTATAGTTGGGCATTTGCGCTGACACATTCGTGCAACAAGCTCGCAACCATTTCCAATAAGCCAGTAAGGCTATATGACACAGGGCTGCAAGCGAAAATGTAATCGCTTGCAATCCTGTGTCAATCCACTCGTGCTTGAAGGCTCAGCCTGCTGTGTCAGTGGTAGGGGTTTTTGTGCAGTACTTCACCACCACACTGATGGATGATTGATGACGATGATGATTGGAATAATGAAAGATTTCCAGCCAAATTATGTCGGTCGAGGCCAGCAGGCCAGATATGAATTATTTTAAGATATAAATAACGCGTGATTGGTTTAGATTGTCTTCAAAACAACGGTCTAATCGGCCATAAGTACAGTACTCCAACCACCCATTGATTAGTTTTTCCATTCAGGCTAAATTGCTCGAGTGTGATGCTCCTAAATTGGGGCAATCAGTTTGGTCTTGAGTGAGCCGAGTCGTGTGCGAGCAGCACTGGCTGCAGGTGATCAGTCCTTCCCAGCAACGAGGGAGCTTGCTGCCGATGCTGCTGTGCACAGTCGTCTGTCACAGCCGTCGGGATTTAACCGCGATGTGGCGATTAACGGGATGGCGGAAGAGCCTCAGCATCACAAAAGCACGCTGCCTCGCTTCCAAGCCGTGCGCACTCCCCTGCCCCCCCCCCCGGCGCTGCTCTCATGCCCGCTCGCATCCCACGGTCGTGTCATCGTCCATCCACGATTGTTACCCTCATCTGTGTTACTTTTGTTAAACCCGCGGAGCGAGTCATGTCAGCTGCGCGTTTAGTTGTGGCCGCTTTTTTTTTCGCGTTTCCACGATTCACCCTGATCCCGCAGCTCTCAAGTTACTGCTTTCTGTAATCTGCTGCCAGCGTCCTTTTGCGTTCTCGAGTAACGGGTTGTCTGTTGTGTTCCCGCCTACACAACCCACCGCAGTGAATTATTAATGGCTTGTCATTCTCTCATATTATAAGGTCGGTCTCATTATGCCGAGGCCGTGAAGGGTTGGGTTTTTTTGCCGACACGAAACAACGACGTGTTGCCAGCTGTTTCGGTATTATTATCATTATTATTTGCTATTTCGGTAGAAATTTGTCTTGGGGGGCAGATCGCGTTGCGGGGGAAATATCGGCGCAATCCCTGCCGCGTCTCCCGACGCCGCGCATCTGGAGGCGTGTGTCCGTGTGCGCGTGATTGAGCCGTGACTGTTCGCGTACACGCATGTTGCATGCCATTCCGCCAGCAGCCCCTCCGTCCCTCCGTGCTGAAAGTCATTTCGCGATCTGTGCTGTTCGTAACGGGTATATAGGTGCAGCCCTGCAACTGCTTGCTTGTGCCACCACTTGACTGGTGACATCTGAATAGACGGAGGATGCGGTGTCTGGCTAAAGTTGGCGCCAGCTTACCGTGCCGCTGCCTTTCTCCGTCCCTGCCTCTCCGCGGTCGCTCGTGCCTCCGACTCACTCTCTGTTTCTCGCAGCGTGACCGTTATAAGCGGTGAACGATCCTTGTTCTTATTAAGGCGTCTCCACTTAAGGAACCTCTCGAGAGCACACGCATGTAGAGGGGGGGGGGGTTTGTGCTTCCACACTGGCCAGGTGTCTTAGCAGAGCTGCGA
>JAZEWT010000021.1:4230716-4248479 GCA_036362905.1 Mordacia mordax | reverse complement strand
AACGCTTGAGATGCACCCTTCCCCATTCACACCGTATTTATTGACCAATTGTGTAACCCATTTTTGTAAGGTCACTGAAAATCCCACCGACTAAATGCCACTCGTTGATGTTGCTTTCCCTTCGGGTGCGATGCCACGATATTGATCGGCGGAACTTCACTTGACAGCTAAGGCGCTTCGCTCCAAAGTGAAAGCAAATCATCGAGGTTTGATCCGTTAAAACTAGCAGCTCTGGTGTTTTCTTTTTTCACTGACCCTACCCATTTTTAGGCTCTTCACACTAGAGAATCCAACCAGTTATTTGTAAATACAAATAACCATTAAAGTATTTTTGCACCTACAGTTGACTGTATATTTTGTTCGCTTTTGTCTGCGGTGGCGGCGGCGGCGGCGGCGGCGGCGGCAAGCCAACCCAACGTTGTGGGCGGTGAGGCGGCCCGGTGGTTGTACGCTCTCGCCCCTTGCTAGAGGCTCACGGTTCGAGCCGAGCGTTGGCCCAGGTTATTACTGACGTGTGTGTTAGCCATAACAGTACCACTTGCTGCCTGTTTTACAGTGCACGTTAAAGATCTCATCTCATTGTCAGAAACCGCTTAGTCCTCTACAGGGTCGCGCGGTGAGCCGGAGCCTATCCCGGCAGACACAGGGTGCAAGGCAGGGATATACCCAGCTTTGGACGCCAGTCCATCACTGGACACTGCAGGCAATTTAGTCCGCAAGCCAATTAACCTATGCAGCAGCATGTTTTTTTGGACTGTGGGAGGAAATCGGAGTGCCCGGCGAAAACCCACTCGGACACGGGGAGAAAACATGCAAACGCCACACAGAAAGGCACCCAAGCCGAGATTCGAACCCGGGACCTTCTTGCGGAGAGGTGACAGCGCTACCCACTGGGCTACCGTGCCGCCCCCGTTAAAGATCCCTTGTTGTTATTTGTATTGGGGGGAGGAAGACATTATGTGCCAGTGTCATGGTCAGATCTACAAAGTACTCAATTGAGATTACCACCACTACAACTTAAACAAAGTACAATCAAAAGAGTCTTCAGACTCAGCGATGCATTCATTGGTAAGCAAGCGTGTTAAGTGATGACGTTCAACGTAAACACGGGAGCTCTTGCACACTGCTCAGTGTATTTGCACGGATGTACCAATTCCTCGTCTATTGCTGAATGTTGGGCGAAAATAACCCGGCCGTGGCCCAGCGTTGTGTATTTTTTTGTTTTGTTTGGTGTCCGCAAGCCAAAGGGTGCAGTCGGAACAAGGTAGCGTCTCCGCGCGACACTGTGCACGCTTGGCACGCGGTAAGAGGCGGCGCGGTGACCGCACGGGATCTCTCCAGGACACGCACGCCGTACCTCCGGCGGTCCGCGCAATGCCAGAGCCACGTCTCCGACAAGCAGCGTCACGACAGGTGCTTGCGTCTCACCCCTGCCGCCCGCGTGAGACTGCTGTCGAATCGCTCGGCGACTTAACTCTCCGTCGCAAAGCTCCTTAACGGCAGCGGCTGCTTCCAGTAGATTGCCATCGGCTGTTCAGCTGCACCACGAAGGGCCCAGCGTAGATGAGCGCGAATTTATGTCGGTTGCTTGAAAAATACATGTAGCCCCAGGCACACGACAAATGCTGTCGGAGTCCGTGTGCTTTATTTATATACATTCATGTGGAGGTAAATTTGGGGCTTTTGTAAGGCAATCACGATGTAAAACAGCTGCAGGGAAAAACACATTACAGAACTATGACGTCACTTTATTTTAATACGTATTTAAAAATCTGTCAAACACTTTCATTCCAAAGGCATTTAGTATACTACTACTACTACTTGATGTCCAGCATATATCTCCAATGACTTTTTGGGAGAGAGGGGGTGGGGAAACAGTCGGTGAGATTTTCATCTGATTATCTGAAACCGCTTAATCCTATATAGGGTCACGGTGAGCCGGAGCCTATCCCGGAAACACAGGGCGTAAGGCAGGAATACACCCGACGACGGGACGCCAGTCCATCGCCGGGCACGGTGAGATTTTATCACAGCAATTAGCAAAACCTGTTTTTGGGACAGTCTGCGAGCTACAAGATGAAGTTATAATCACATCCCTTTTTGGTCTGTCATCACAGCTTAAATGAGTTTGTTAGTCAACTTTAAAAATACTGATGTTGCACATGCCAGCTCATTTAAAGGAGTCCCAAAACAATTGTTCGTTGGCAGAATGTGACATGAGCTTCAGTCCTCTGCACCACGCGACAAATTTACATGTGTCCATTTAATGCGCGCCACAAGATTGTTCGAATTCAGTCTTTTCACATTTTCTTCGGCAATATTCACAACGTAACTCAGAGTGGGTTTTTTTTCACTCAGAGAAAAACAAACCATGGCTTTAAACCGCGATGAAGTTCGGTGTGTCCGTTCCAAATGTCTACAAAACCTAGCGTTCTCCCTACTCTTACTGTGGGTGATGAGATGGACAGCTTGGGCTGGGTAAAAAAAAATAACTGTTCAGGCAGTGAGCTTTCTTCTCCAGATGTGGCACAGTTTAAGTGGCCCCGGACCAGATCAAATATGCCATGGTTTAAATAGGCTCCCAACATGTTTGAGCGCAATTGATACACGAACGCTTTAAATGATTCCTGTACAGAGGGCACTGGCAAGGTGCAATGAAAATTACCGTCACATTTGCAGAAACAAAGTAGAGTACCTCTGTCAAAATGTTTTATTTTACTGATGTAGGTTTTCACTGCTCCATGCATGACAGATGCTCGACACAGCTATCCCGAAAGAACTTTGGAAAGCAATCAATATTTGATTGATTAGCTTTCATGTGCATTGATACTTGGGAGAAATTATACCAAATGTTTTCATGATTATTTGAGTTACTGTGATATAGCAATTTTTATTAGCAGTTACTGTATTTGAAAACAAGTGAATATCCTGTTGTCAACTTAGACCACGGTTTCACATTACACATCTATATACAGTAGTGTATATATATGCACAATTGTATAATTTTATATGACACTTGGACTGCAAATGGCACCACACAGCCTGTAGCTGCTTAACCCACCCATTTACAAACCCAACATGACACACCAGGGCTTGTAAGCCACGCGAAGTTTGTGTTTAGAAACAAGTTGTTGGGGGGGGGGGAGACACTGAATACCTCCACAATGTTGAGTCAAGTGTGGTGCCAGCTCGCAGATTATATTGTGGGCAGGTGGGGGGGCTCAAGGAACTTCCCAGAAGCTCGAGTCACAACAAGGCATTCTGTCGGAATCTACGGGGGTGAGCAATCTTATGCCTTTTTAATGAAACTCCTGGCATCACTCCATGCTTGTACAATTAGTGGTCTGGTGATGGTGAGCAACTGCACGTTACAAGCAGCTTAATACGATATTGTTAAACACTTATTGCTGACGTAAAATATTCAGCCATCGCAGTACTGTATGGTACAGAACAGGTTACCATGTAGCAACGAAAAAAAAAACCCTTCTGCAAACTTAAACGTTTGTTTTTAAACGGAGTGGCATTGTTAATTCACAGCCCAGAAGAACGTAGTAGCATCTCTGCCTTTTAAAATCGTATCATGCAGGTGTCCGTTCAAAGCCACTGAGTTCACACTGTTACGTCCTCAAGGACTTAATATCCCTTGGGTGAAAAGTGCATTTTTTTTTTACGAGACAGGCATTCCTTCTACGAAAAATGACATCGGTTTATACATTTACAACCTGAAATGAAAAAAAAAACTACAAACAAGGCATCAACACACGTATCTTTAAAGTATGTTTTAGTTGAGAAACAAAACTATATGTACAAACTGTCAGTGCCGATGCAGTGAGCTGCACTTGTATAGCGCCATGTTCGAGAGCGCCGGTGTTACCCCAAAGCCTGCAAGACTGACGCTGTCCCACACACTTTAGAGGTGCCCCCTTAAACATGGGGAAAAGGGCAAAAGCCGCCACAACAATAAATCTTGTTGTGGCTCCGCGTTAACAATTCAGGGAGTCATAAGGTAAATTAAATATGCATTCGATATTTCCTTTAAGGGCGAGTCCACTGCAACAAAGTCTCACACATGATTTCTTTTAAATAAATAGAAAAACATGTTTACACCAGGCTTGGAGGAGCTGGTGGTGATGTAGCAGCAGCATGCGACTGCTCAGGGCAAACTGCAAGGATCCACAGTGAACGGGACGGTGCAACGAAGGTGGTGCTGCAAGGTCTACGCTGGACACACGCAGCTCACGGCCACTGGCCAGAAGTGCGGCCCCTGCCAAGGCTGCTGGGAGCCTCATCGCTCGGTGCGCTGGGAGGGTGCAACTCTTCGCCGCCAAGAAACGCGTGCACGTGCAAAGGAGCGTCACTCGTACTCCAGGATCTGCTTGTGGTAAAACAGCAGGTAGCTGGGAACACACACACAAGGTGCATTTCATCTACAAGGGGAACCACGGAGTCCTGATCAGCTGCTTCACTCTCTGGTATTGAAAATGCAATGGTTGGTAAGTCCGTGCAGTGAATAGAGAAGACAGCGGCGATCATTGGGACCCCTCTGTCCTCCATTCAGGACACCTATTTCAAGCGCAGCACACACATAGGCCTCCATCCAGCATTGTAAAGGACCCCCCCTCCCTCATTAACTTTTTACCCGCTTGCGGTCTGGCAAAAGGTACTGCAGCATCCAGGTCAGATCTACCAGACTCTACAACAATTCTTCTCACAAGCCATCAGGCTCCTCAATACCATGCTACCTCACCCCTCTGCATCATGACATGCAAGACGCATGCACTCCCCCTCTGCACACCCGCACTGACCGACCACTTCACTCTGCAATGTGTAATCTGTGTGTACTGCCCTGCTGAAATGTGGATTCAGCCTTGTTTTTTGCACTCAGACAACCAGGTATTTCGTTCCTCTATATACTGCAATTGTATAGTGATGGAATGACAATACAGTTTAATCCACATATCTTAATCCACTGGTAAATCAAGACCTCCCCATCTATACCGAGCCTGGCATGACAAGTCACCCAGCACCTGCACAAGAGCTAATCTCATCACTTCATTTCCTCAGTTGATCTACTCACAGATTTTTTTTAGTCCTTGGCTGCCACTCATTCTTCATCAGCCAACAGTCCTTGCAGCAACGTCTCCCCCAAAGCTTTTATGGACAGATTGAACTACGACCTGCTATGATGCAGATGCTATGTTTCGCAGATGGGTGTAGTCTGCCAGCAGGGTGCGATGTCGCTATTTGGTATCAATATGCAGGGAACTTTGGGACGCGTGTGTCTAATCTTTTTAGTTTAACCCCCCCCCCCCAGCAGCAAATGTACCACGCCGCTCACTCACCCCTCGCTGTCGAGCACGTCCGTGACGCTGGCGCGGGTTATCACGGCGTCGTCGCACTTGAACCACTGGTCACGGTGCAGGCGGATGAAGCTGGTGTAGTGGCCGCTCTCCAGCGTGCCCTGGTGGTTCACCACGGCAAAGAGCGAGTACCTGCGCGCCACGTGGAAACACGGCACGCCGACGACGCCAGGCTCTTGCGTGCCCACCCATCTCATTGTCAGAAACCGCTTGGTCCTGTGCAGGGTCGCGGTGAGCCGGAGCCTAGCCCGGCAGACACAGGGCGCAAGGCAGGGATACACCCGCGATGGGACGCCAGTCCATCAACGGGAAATTTAGTCTGCGAGCCAATTAACCTATGCAGCGGCATGTTTTTTTTTTTGGACTGTGGGAGGAAAACGGAGTGCCCGGCGAAAACCCACGCGAACACGGAGAGAACTCGCAAACTCCACACAGAAAGGCACCCGAGCCGAGATTCGAACCCGGGACCTTCTTGCTGTGAGGCAGCAGCGCAACTCACGCGCCGCCCACGTGCCTACCCGCCAGCACCAATCTCCAGCATGTGCTTGGAGGCAGCGGACTTCCACGTGAAGAGGGAGACGAGTTTTGAAATTGGGTGAAGAACAGCAACGGAGAGGACATTGTCCAGACCCTATCTTCACTGCTGAGCCAGACGGCGGAGGCTAAAGAATGTTCGGACACTTCAGCAATTTACGAGACTCGCATATCGCGCAGTTTGCCTTGACACAACGAAACACGTTGGACATCTGTTTTGTATCACTCCCCATTTACTGGCACCACGTTAGTTTTTATCCCAAGGCTTTTCCATTTCTAGCTGCTGCATGGGGCACATATTACCACTGCACCAACACCTCAAACCCTTAATTGTGGCTAGACATTTAAATGTTGTATCATGCTCATTTTATTTCTGCTAGTCTGACTCATTCCCATTTCTGGCTTAGGCTGGTGTTTTGACTGCACAGTACATTATACCTGTCAAGCTGAACTATTGTGATATTAAAAGCTTAAGATGTACTTTGCTTTTCATGTAATTTCGACGAACTGAACTATTCACTTACGTACAATGGTGAATACTTCAAACAGGTATTGATGCACTTAGGCTGAGTATATGGGCTACAAGACACTGGTAGTTGAACATATGCTACCTATAATTTACCTCTACTGTTTGACTTTCAGTTGAACTGTCTTAATGTTTTTGACATGCCGTTATTTCCACAGCTCGGATTTGTACAAACCCCCCCCAAAAAAAAAAAATTTGATTATCCATTCTCTGTCGTTGGTGTGCCGTTCTCTTCGCAGCCCTGTGCAGCGCTTTGTGACCCTCAGGTGAAAGCGCTCTATAAATGCTGTTATAAACTGTTTCACATATTCCCCATATTATAAACTTATCCAGAATGTATAACCCACACCACATACACGCCTGGTGTCTACAAACTGGGGACTGCATTACAAGATCTCATCTCATTATCTGAAACCGCTTAATCCTACATAGGGTCACGGTGAGCCGGAGCCTATCCCGGAAACACAGGGCGTAAGGCAGAAATACACCCGACGACGGGACGCCAGTCCATCGCCGGGCATTGCGGGGCAATTTTAGTCTGCGAGCCAATCAACCTATCCAGGAGCATGCTTTTGGACTGTGGGAGGAAACCGGAGTACCCGGAGAAAAACCACGCGGACACGGGGAGAGCATGCAAACTCCACACAGAAAGGCACCCGAGTCGAGAGATTCGAACCCGGGACCTTCTTGCTGTGAGGCGTCAGCGCTAACCACTGGGCCACCGCGCCGCCCCCCCCATTGTAACGTATCCAGACAATCCGATTATTGCAGACGCATATTATACAACATCACCTGCTCACGAGTAATTATTGAAAGAGAAAACGTACTTGTTTTCATTGGTGCTCTCTCCTGTTTGGTACTGGCCGTTCACTCTGTTGTCCTTGCTGGAAATTGTACAAAACACACGGCAGCATCAGGATGCGTGCGTGGCTACACATGTGGTCGTCACAAGAGAGGACGGACAAGTGGGCGGAAACACAATCTCAGGTGTACATCCAAAAGCATACGTGTGCATAGGCCTGAGCGGCGATACGGCTATCCTCACGATGCGCAAACAGAGATCACTCGAAAATTACATTTCCTTTTGAGAACAGCTGTCAGACATAACGTTCAGCGCATTCAGTGGCATTCAAATGATTTACACTGCTGCGGTATGCTGAGGAGCTGAACGTTTCTGAATCGCTGCCTGGCCGGTGCCTCCCCGTGGAAAACACGTGTGCCCCATGTGGAGCGCTGAGCAATGAGGTTTGCCTGGCAGCACGGGGAGGGCCTGGTAAGACCCGCCGTTGCACTGTAATTATTACCACCGTACCCAACGTCGTCTAAGCCGGGTCACAATCGAACTGGTGACGGCACGGGAAAGAAGTGGAAGAAGGACCTGGAAGCCATGAAGGGCGTCATGTCGAGCTCCAGCGGAAAGGACACGTAGGTGGAGATTTTCCTCCGCAGCCGGGCAGAGTGCTCGAACCTCTGCCAGTGCGCGCGCCCGCGGCGAAACGGAGGAGCGGCAGGTACGGGAGACGAAGCGTGCGACAGACACTCGGTTAGTCAAGATCACTGCCTGCGGACCGGGCGATCCAAGCCAGATGCTGCCAAAAACAACATTCGCGAGCACTCCAGCCAAAATGGGGCAGATAATAGCCCACGGCTGTTATAGGGTTGTGTCTAAGCCGATGTAAAGCAATGTGTTCATGCAGCGTGAAAACGTGATAAACGACTTACAACCAAGCGTTCTGGTGTTCGATTCACGATTATTGTGTGGCGTGCGATGACATTTTTAAGCAAGTTTATTCACAAAGCGGCTCCCATTATTACCGCAAAGAGACATTTGCTTCAGTTTGAAAGCTCATCAGGGGGTGTCAGCCCTTGCAGTTTCAACAAAGGACCTTGGAATAACGTGATTATTCCATGGCGGTGTCTAATGTTACTGTATTTGAAAGCAAGAGTTGAATATTACGATAGGTCACCAGATTTGACCTTTGATGAGATGCAGGATTTTAAAGCTGTGAATTTAGAGTTAAATGGCAAGGGTCTGGTACAGTGATTGTGGGCAGCAATGTTAGTAACCCATAGTATACCACAAAATGCACTTGTCAAGGCTGTTCCGATAACCTGCTGTCTGCATATGCGATATGAAATAAACATCCATCATGTCAGCACAATAACTATCTAAAGTCATTCAGGGTCAAACATAAGTTGCTTATTATGTAATGTTAATGGATAATGTCTACTGAAGACAGGTTTTTTCTGGTATGTTTCATTATTATTTAGCAGATGCCCTTTTCCAGGGCGACTTACATCGTTTACATTGTACGGTGTACGTGTGTATGACTGACTAATCTCATCTCATTTCATTGTCAGAGCCGCTTAAATCCTGTACAGGGTCGCGGTGAGCCAGAGCCTATCCCGGCAGACACAGGGCGCAAGGCAGGGATATACCTACGATAGGACGCCAGTCCATCACCAGGCACTGATGGCAATTAGTCTGCAAGCCAATTAACCTATGCAGCAGCATGTTTTTTTGGACTGTGGGAGGAAACCGGAGTGTGCGGCGAAAACCCACGCGGACACGGGGAGAGAACTCGCAAACTCCCACACAGAAAGGCACCCGAGCCGAGATTCGAACCCGGGACTTTCTTGCTGTGAGGAGGCGACAGCGCTACCTACGGAGCCACCGTGCCGCCCGACTGACTGTAATATGGAAACAAAAATGTGTGGAACGACTCCACACGTTCCCATCAACAGGGAAGGATATTTTCGTTGTTTACTCGTGGCAGGGTGAGCTGCAGGGACATTCAAGTGCCCTGCGATGTGAATGTGACGAGATCATCGCTGGCTCGCTGGTGCCCAGCAACTTCGCATTGTTGGTCAACAAAAGGGTTGTTTCGGATTCGAAGCCGTGGAAACCTGCACTGATGATTTAGCATTTTAAAATTATAGTTGAAAGTCTGATTGTTTTAGTTGTTGTTCTGCAACGTTGTGTATATGAAAAAAAACGCAACAATAATGTTATTGCTGCTGATTTTCCGTTCTAGTGCCATTGTTGTTGGCGTGCCATTCTCTCCGCAGCTGTGAAGCGCTCGAGAAATGCAAATATTATTATTACATCGGCGCAAACATTGCAAGTCATGCAACTTTCAAAAGACTTATTCCAACTCTATTTCATTGCCAGTTCGTCGTGTTGCACCTGATGAACATAACGAATTGTGTCTTATATGCAGGATTCCAGGCAGCTTAAGGCCCACACAAGGTTACTGCGTCATGGCTGAATGGCCAAAAGAATTGTAAAAAACTTAGGGAAACGGGTAAATGTAAACAGTGTTCTGATATGACAATGCATTAAGAATTTGTGTCATGTGAAATAATGACCTGGATTAAGAGGGTTTCATTTAAGGATCACTATCAGTGGGATGGTTAAAAAGCAAAGAGTCTTTGCAAAGGAAAGGCGCCAATGAATCTGTTTTACTTTGCAGTGTTGCCAGAGTTGTTACGTCGAGTTGCAGACACCTGATGTTACGAGTGAACATCAACAGCTGTAAACAGTATCTGAACGAGGCGCCTCCCTTGCAGTAGCGAGCAAGTGGGGGGGGGGGAGTTACTTACCTTGAGGTGAAAGCAGGCGACAATAGGCAGCTTCCGCATGGTGAGCTGCTTGGTGGACTCCTGATAGCTGTGGCAGCCATTGCATTTAATCTTGGCACTGCTGCCCAGATGCTCTGGCCGGGTGAACCTGTGGGCAGTGTCACCTGATGAACGTCTCTATGTAGGCTGATAGAGGGAAGCCCTCAACTCCCTTGAGCAGTCCACGTTCATTCTTTTTCTTCTGGCGCACCAGAGCCAAGCCAGAGTGGGACCTTCACGGTACAGGTGGCTTTCCACCGGTCGTTTGCCGTGCCGCTACCAAACGGTGCAACCTTGGCCTGCATCTGGCTCTGGGCCAAGCAGAGTGAAGGGCACGGTTAATCGACTTATTCAGTGTGCACGACATCAGCAGCACGGCTCTGGTGCTGCAGTGGAAAAACAACCAGGTGCCTCTGAACGGCGTGGGGCTGCCTTGGTACGGCTCTGGCATGGCTTGGTTGTACAGTTGCAAAGGAGGGGGGGGGGGGATTTGCGTGGACACACAAGCACGCTGTGTGCGCGTGAAACTGTGCATGCCTGCGCAAGCAGTCGTTGAGGGTGGTTGGCCCCGCTGGGATGAGGGGGCCCCCTCCGTTGGGTATTCCGCTCTCGGCTGTGGGGCTGAGAGGCCAGAAAGGTGAAGAGGAGCCAGGCAGGTCAAGGGAGATGTCCCAGAAAGGGTCTATGGTGGTGGACACGCCCCTGCAAACACACGCAAAACATCCTCCCATTAGCATGGTCAAACCACAGCAGTTATCTGACCCATTGGCACATCGGTACATTGAATATGATTCAAGAAGTTCAAAGAGAAAAACGAATATCTGAATATAATGCTGCAGTGAAGATTTAACAATTACACGTTTTTATCCAACAAAGGTGGAACATCAAAATAACTTTAAAGGTGAGTCCTCCATTTGGGTACTTTGCCAATCCCCTTTCAAAGCAGGGCATTGCAAGTCGAAGGAAATAGCACCTGAAGGAAAAGCCACGCAATAGATGCGACATTATTAAAAGTTCTACGTGTTATGCGTTCACAAACACATTTGCCTTCAATATTTGCCCCAAATGAGATTAACTACACGTGTACGCCTACACATCAATTAAAGGTATTAACGTATGGAATTTAAGACCTGTGTACCTTAATTACAAGCCTTCACCAAAGCACGCACAAGGAATATTAGAGACACACCCAGTGATAATGACCAGAGTCAGGGTCCTCACTCACTGGCATACTTGGCAGGTGACGTCAGACTGCAGGCCACCAGTGAAGATTTGGTCGATGATGCAGTTGCAGTGGTTGGGATTATTTGACCGCTTTCCATTGGCATCCCCTTGAGACACAGACACAACCGCGAGCTGCAGTTACGCAGGCCTCGCCAATACAAAACGAATGGCCAGAAAAAAACCCCAGAATGCACTCCGGTCGTTGATAGCCCAAATTCCATTAACGAGTAGCGCACATTTAACATTTTATGACTCCACGGTTTCGCTTCCTGCGCTGCAAGAGTATTGAGTGTGAGGCGAAGCATACTTGCTTGCACTACCACTAGCCTGTAATGCCGTAAATAAACATTAACCGCGTTAGTGTTGTTTATTTGCCATTCATATGTCGTCGTTGTTGCTGACGTGCCCGTTCTCTCCACACCTCTGTGCAGCGCTTTGTGATGCTCGCGTGAAAAGCTCTCTACAAGTGCAATTATTATTATTATTATAACGTGACAGTATATTAAATTAAAACTGCAGCCCAAAAATCTTGGCTGCTGCCGGGTAAAACGGACGATAACCAGGATGACCCAGGTGGGCCAGCGGTCCCACAATGTGAGTGCATTCGTGCGCTCCATTATTATAAGCGTGCACATCCATCCACGCAAGAAATGTTCCGTCTCGCCTTGTGTTTGGAGCAGAATATGACGGCCGTTATGCCCTTTCTGACACCAACCGCCTTTAGTCGGAGGGTTTTCGGATCCTGTAATTTGTCTGGAACCTCCCCCAAGACCTGTTTCAATAGAGGAGACTCTCCCCGAGTAGTAGCGCTGGATTACGGGCGACATAGCGCTGGGGTTCACTGGAACACCAAAAATCCTCCACCACGACAGGACTACAATCCACGAGGAGGTATCCCAAAAAAACAGAAACGACAACGCAGAGCTAAAGCGGTGACCCCCAAAAGGAGAGTTGAACTCTTCGCTGGCACCGACGCGAGTGCCCCCGCGACGGGCGGCCCCGCGCACCCTTGCAGTGTCGGTGGAGCACGTCGAGCGCGGCGATGAGGAACTCGTGCGCGTCCTGCTGCTCGTATCCCGCGAGGTGGCGCGCGTGCGTCCACACGAGGTGCAGCAGCCGGTACGGGATGTGCGGCGATCGGAACCCCGAGTAGAACTGCAGAGCGGGAAGCGGAGAGGAGCAGGCGGGCGCCCGCGCCGCACGTCAGCACAGGCCGGCTTCAGTGAACCGACAAAGCGGCGGGGAGGGCGACACCTCTACGGTGTGTTTCAGAAGTCGTGTCGCACGTTGTTCGACGTGATGTCCGACATCTATTCGCTCCAAATGTTGGGGGGGGGGCTTCTTAAGGAACGGAACCGAACTCAACTTCCCGAAGAAGTTCCTAGTTTGTGGAGCAAACTGTCTCGGACAGCACGATCGCACAAGAGGCGACACAAGCTGAAAACGCATCGGAAGAGCTGTACAGCGCAACCGTGCCAACCTGAGCAACAGCGGAGCAACGGCGACTTTGCCCGCGCGGTTTACGGCCGCGGTTTCTACAGCGGGAAACGCGAACGACGGTGGGTACTGACCTCTTGGAACAGGCGGCACATCTCGCACACGAGGCAGGCCTCGGGGCTGGGCATGCCGCAGCGGTGGCGATCCGACAGGAAGAAGTCTCGCAGCAGGGGCGTGTGCGTCAGTGCCTGTACAATGCAGTTCATGAAGCACGTGTTGCCCAGGTTCACCAGCCCACGCAAACCTGCACGCGGGCACGTGCACAAGCGGGCACGCCGGCGTGAGCGCGCACGGCCGCCCGCGCTTCCGACGAGTTCTCGCGCGGGCCGCGCGGCCGTGCCGGGGAGCGCTCGTTCCAGTGCAGCACACACCGACGGTGCAATTTGCCGATATTTTCCGCCGCTTGGGGTTCTGCTTGAGGAGCTCGAGCTCTCGGCGCGAGGGTTCCCAGCCAATGTAGCGGTCGCCGAATCCTGCAACGGGATGAAGGGAGAGGACCGGGTCCTGCTGTACATCTAAACTTTACACACGAATGTTACGGCATCTACTCAAAGCTTCAAACACGTGGCTGTGTTTATGAATGTAAATACAAACAAGCGATCCGGTGTTCGTGTACGGGTGCCTTTGTTTATCTCCGTGACGATCGGTACGCGCGCACGTTTGCGCGTGGGTACCTTGCAGCCTCCACGCTCGCCGTTGCTCCTCCCGAGAGACAAGCTCCAGGTCTCGGTCGTAAACGTAGTCCTGGCACAGCAGGCAAAATACCGTGCCGTGGTACAGATCCATCGCTGCACGCACGCACACAGACGCGCGTGCGCACACGCGCACAGCGGGTGCAGGAGGCAGGTCGGCGTCAAACAGCATGCGTGCATGGATTCCAAATATCGCATGCGATCTTGTACTAAGCAGTGCTGATGCAGCAAGCCTTCCTATATAATGACGTAGCTTTTCACGGCTCGATGCATGATGATTGCTTCGAAAAGCTGCTCTCTCAGGACAGCCGCGTCGATCGCTTCCTCTCTCCACCTCGCGACGTTTCGCCTCACACGTTAGTCTCTACATTGCTTTGAAAAGCTGCTCTCTCGGGACAGCCGAGAGAGCAGCTTTCCTCACTTGTACACACTTGGACACACAGTGCCTGCACACGCAAAACACCAAAATGTAAATGTTTAAACTGCACGCAGGGAACACTAGTGGCTCTCTGGACAAAGATTCGTTACACCACCACACATAATATTCCGTGCGGTGCTGTGTAAGAACAGTATTGGGAAACACGGGCGATGCTGTCGGCTTCAGTATCACTTTACTTTACGTCTGGTGGGAATATAAAATTGTAGAGAAAAGCTGCCGTATGCAAAAGCAACTGCCAATGTTGCAATCGGCTTGTTTTTAGTTCTCAGCGAAGATTGCTGTCTTATCCTGAAGCAAGGAAAAACATGGCTAAGATCACCTCCTGCAGACTGAAGCATTGAAGCAGCAGTGTCCTTCTTTACGCACGTAATCTGGCACGGTGGACTTGCGCAGCCCTGCATCGCCACCGTGGTGCATGCCAAGCATTATAAGTATCAGGTGGTGCGCTCACAGCAGGGCTACTGTTAACGCTAGCAGTGTATGGAACCTACCCAAAGGCTGCAGATAAACAAGCAGAGACTCCAAATAAACCAGTCCCCCTTATGCGACCAGAGGCAATCGTAACTCATCTGAGCAGCAGCTTATTTGGCCTCTGGTAGAGCGACAATAACTGAATTCAAGGTCATGTTAAAAAGTATATAACATTCATTAGCAATGACTGCGCCTAGAATCCAATATTGGATTAGGGACTCCTGTGCTTTATCAGTCATGGGGGGTAGTGTTAGATCATACTTCACTATGATGGTCAGTGGGGGTTGATAACATTCGGCCAGGACAGGATCTCAAACTCCTATCTGCCGATGCTGTCCGTTGCCATGCATCAAACTCAGGCTTCCAAGGTCATGGCAAAGTGCGCCAACCATTTTTACACTGCTCCTCCACGAGACAGCACCTCTATGATCCGAGTGGCCTCAGAGGCTGTGAAGACCGAAGGCAGCAATCGCAGACAGAATACTTCCCCCCGCTGGATCATTTTTCACTTTTGACAAATGTGGCCGTGAGCGAGACCTTGCAGGATTGTTTTGGCCTACGTTGAGCGACACTTCCTGATGATCTCACTTGGACAGCTATTTGTACCGTCGGGGTACTAAGAACCTGGGGGATGTTTCGTCTCGTCGCGGCACACACGGAGCCTGCGACCCCCCCCCCCCGGGGTCGTGGGGACGCCGCGCTCCGATGCCGCGGCGTGCTCACACAGAGGGTGGCGCTTGGCCTTGGCGTGCTCGTGCATGTGGCGGCGGGCGAAGCATCCGAAGTAGATGCAGTGCAGGCAGGCGTGCAGGCGGCCAAAGTGGGCCCCGCACATGTGGCAGACGCAGGAGCGGGCCTGCGAGCACGCGCGGGCATCCACCGTGCGCGCGTCAGACGGACCGGCACCGGGGACCGGGGAGCACGGGAGCCGCGCGCGCGTCAGACGGACCGGCACCGGCACCGGGGAGCACGGGAGCCGCGCGCGCGCGCCGCACTCCTCTCCGGCCACGCGAGCGCAACCCGCGCGGGGTCCATTATAATCAGCGTGCGCACCCATCCACGCAGATGTTTCGGTCTCTCCTTGTGTCTGCCCTTGCATGGGAGCCCATTGTTTGGCTCCTCGCGCAACAGATTTAGTCACAGCTCATTGACAACCCCTGTGCGCCTTCAATTGAACTGAAAGAGACCTTCTGCACTTCATTACTGCAATGTCTGGACGGGTTTAATGCTATTTACATAAGGAATAATGCTGGAGGTCGGTGCTCAATCTCGACGCCTCTGTCTGCGATCAGTCATTATTCTGATTGGTGATTTCCACATGGCATTAAGCAGTGTTTTAACGAGACGCATTATCGGCTGCACCTATCCTTTGCGGGGGTCCGTAACCTGCATGTTCCCGATCACTCATACCCAGGCGTGGCACCGCCAAGGGCATATCCAGCATTCCAATGGGCTCTAACGGGCAGAGGACACCTATCCTTGATCAATTAACCGCTCTGCGAGCGCCTCTCCCACGCCGTGCCAGCCGTAACCGTCGTTTCACCACACTTCACCAGGGCCGCTCTGCGTGACGTAGTGATACCACTCGCCACGTGTTGGCCGTGCCCAGTAATCCTCCTCGCTGGGCCGGCTGGATCCGCGGAGCGGAGTGCTTAACCACCACACCACCACACCCACATTTTAGCAAACCTAAACCACACACATTCACCCCACTGATGTCATCCACCGTTAGGTCGACACAGCCAACAGTGATTTCAACAAACATGAGAGCAGGTAGATGCATGGGCTCGTAAACACATTCTAGCCAACGTTAGTCACCACCACATCAACGTGACTGATGTTGCACTCTTGGCTGTGTTCGACTACATTAACCACAAGTATACTCGAGCAGGTACCAGTCAGTGCTCAACCTTTGCAGACTGGCATAAACAGAGTGCGGTCCTCGACTATAGATTTGCTCCGCTTCGTCACTGCCCCGATCAATCGGTCCGCCTTCCAATCACGCAAACCCGTCAAGGCGACATCGCTTCAGATTAACGTCTGGGTTCACGGACATCGCATTAACAACAGTTGCGGCCACACGCCTCAGACTCCGTTAGGCCGACGCACAGGGGGGACATTTCACGAGGAAATCAGCAACAAATGAACACAGTTCCATCGAGCAGTCGAGCCATCGCGTTAATATTTACACTGAGTACTCCCGATGCACCGCACGCCTCGCTGCAGTATTTCTAAATATTTAAAGATGACTCTAATCTCATCTCATCGTCAGAAATCGCTTAGTCCTGTACACGGTCGCAGTGAGCCGGAGCCTATTCCGGCAGACACAGGGCGCAAGGCAGGGACACACCCACGATCGGACGCCAGTCCATCACCGGGCAGAGCTGGCAATTTAGTCTCATCTCATCTCATTATCTGAAACCGCTTAATCCTATATAGGGTCACGGTGAGCCGGAGCCTATCCCGGAAACACAGGGCGTAAGGCAGGAATACACCCGACGACGGGACGCCAGTCCATCGCCGGGCATTGCGGGACAATTTTAGTCTGCGAGCCAATCAACCTATCCAGGAGCATGCTTTTGGACTGTGGGAGGAAACCGGAGTGCCCGGTGAAAACCCACGCGGACACGGGGAGAGAACTCGCAAACTCCCACACAGAAAAAGCACTCGAGCCGAGATTCGAACCCGGGACCTTCTTGCTGTGAGGAGGAGGCGACAGCGCTACCCGCTGGGCCTCCGTGACTACAATAGTTGAATGCAACGTGCAGCAAGCGGAGGATGATGGGTGCAGCAGTTGCTGCGCTGCGCGTATTTAACGCAATGCAGTATGCACGGTGTTCAGTGACGGGCAGCAAACACGCTCCGCGCCTGTACCCTTACCCAGCTCTAGTCGGAAGGATCACCTGCAACGAAGAGATTTAACGTTGCTACCGAAACCTAGTTTGTGTGCTGTTGTTGTTTGTTTATCTCGTGGGATTCACACGCGCTGCCAAGGCCCCGTATAATTAAAAACAAGGCACGGTGACTGGAGCAATGATTAAGGGGTAGGAAGCGTGCAACAGCGTTGTCACCGACACGCGTTCATCGATGAGAAATATGCGGGCCCGATCTCGGAACGACAGCGCGAACGCTGCGTGTTTAAACACACGCCGAGCGTAGCGAACTCGTGGGCTATTACGGCAACAACAGCAGCAGCAGCAGCAAGGCAACGCGGGTTGAATAATCGCCGCCGTGTGAATGGGGCAGCCTCTCAATGCACGGCAGCTCCACGAGGCCATTGCGAGCCGACGAAATATCCGGGAGAGGGGAGAGGAGGAGGAGGGGGAGGCGGTGTCATGACACGCGGCGGCGGCGATTGTGATCGGATCGCGGGCAAAGGAACGGACTGGGCGACGGCTT
>JAZEWT010000021.1:4214412-4224752 GCA_036362905.1 Mordacia mordax | reverse complement strand
CCCCCTCACCCCCTCACCCCCAGCTCTCATCCCATCACCGCGGACACCGAGATATGTCCGACTACGACGAATTTGAGAAGCAGCTTTTAAACAACAGAGAAGGTACCGCGATCTGGCCATGGCCCGTCAGGGCTCACCACTGCGGCCGACCGTTTATATACATGTCCGCTCCGTTGTCTATCGCCCTGCCCTGTTGTTCGCTACGCTTTAACGAAGAACCGTCTTGTGTTACACTTGTCATGGTTTCCGTCACCGGCGTGTTGTCATGGCCGGCGGCGGACTGTGCACAGCGCGTCCGTGTGTTGTCCTCTCGGTGGTGCTCTGGAGTTTCCGATGTCACGCGCAACTGTGCCGCCGCCGTGTCCGTGGGTAGCGCCGGCTGTTGGAACCTTGAATTTCAACCGCTCACAGTGGAGCGGCGCGGTGGCCCAGTGGTTGGCGCTGACGCCTCACAGCAAGAAGGTCCCGGCTTCGAATCTCTCGGCTCGGGTGCTGCTTTCTGTGTGGAGTTTGCATGCTCTCCCCGTGTCCGCGTGGGATTTCGCCGGGTACTCCGGTTTCCTCCCACAGTCCAAAAGCATGCTCCTGGATAGGTTGATTGGCTCGCAGACTAAAATTGTCCCGCAATGCCCGGCGATGGACTGGCGTCCCGTCGTCGGGTGTATTCCTGCCTTACGCCCTGTGTTTCCGGGATAGGCTCCGGCTCACCGTGACCCTATATAGGATTAAGCGGTTTCAGATAATGTGATGAGATGATGAGACAGTGGAGCCCCGCGGTATTCCGTAGCTCCGCGTTACCTGAGCACTCCACTGCTGGATGAGTGGACCATCCCATCGGAACGTATTCCGAACAAGTGCCCCGAGGAGGTTGGCGTGAAACGTCGAAATATACCCATTGACTTGGCACACAACTCTTGACACGTGGGACAGCTACCAGAGGCAATCTCGAAAAACTCAATCCACGCAAGCGTATGAGGTTCCAGTACGTCATCGCGCGTCATGTCACCTGCTCCCAGACTCTGGAACTACCCTCCATTGGAAATTCGCTCAGCTGAGTCCGTGGGCTTCTTCAAATCTCAAGGCTCACTTGTTCCGCAAGGTCTTCAAGTCATCTGGCTAGGACTGTTGATGCGGCTCACTGTTGTCGCACTGGGATGATGGCACGCTGTTGGCCTGTGCCTGCTCAGGAACACTTCTTCCTTCCGTTAACTATTTGATTTGTTGTTTTATGTCCTTCATTGATTTATAATCATTATTTTACTTAGTTGATCTATTCTTGTGTTGTTGTTATTGACACGCCTTTCTAACCCCCCCCAGCTCCGTGCAGCACTTTGCGACCCTCGGGTGAAAAGCACTTCAGAAATGCAGAATATTATATTATTATTCTCGGGTGGCACGGTGGCCCAGTGGGTAGCGCTGTCGCCTCACATCAAGAAGGTCCCGGGTTCGATTCTCGGCTCGGGTGTCTTTCTGTGTGGGAGTTTGTGAGTTCTCTCCCCGTGTCCGTGTGGGTTTTCGCCGGGCACTCCGGTTTCCTCCCACAGTCCAAAAAACATGCCGCTGCATCGGTTAATTGCCTTGCAGACTAAAAATTGCCCGCAGTGCCCGGTGATGGACTGGCGTCGCACAGCGGGTGTATCCCTCCCTTGCGCCCTGTGTCTGCCGGGATAGGCTCCGGCTCACCGCAACCCGGCACAGGGCTAAGCGGTTTCTGACAGCGAGACGAGATGAGATTATTTTTGTCGCCACCCCGCCCCGTGTGTCTGCCTTCGAAGAGCGCTTGGCGGAGCATGGCAGTGTGCGAAAGCACAGCCACAAAAAGAGAAGCCGGAGTCACAGCCGCAGCAGGAAGAGGCGCAGCAGAAGCCGGGAGAAGCACAGCCGTTCCCGCGACCACAAGCGCCGCTCACGCACGTGTCCCAGGTGTCGCTTCTACCCCGCATGCTCCCCACCTCTAGCCTTGTCAGTGTGTCTCTCATCTCATCTCATTATCTGAAACCGCTTAATCCTATATAGGGTCACGGTGAGCCGGAGCCTATCCCGGAAACACAGGGCGTAAGGCAGGAATACACCCGACGACGGGACGCCAGTCCATCGCCGCCTTGTCAGTGTGTTTTTTTTTAATCTAGGCTGGAAGGAACCGTTGATATTACGTGGCTCTTTTTAACAGTTGTCCTGCGGGGAGATGTAAGAAAGTTACGACAAGTGGGGGGCCACTTTAATCAGGACAATTAACATAGGCAACTGCGTATCTTTGGACAGTGGAAGGAAAGCGGAGTAGCCAGCGAAATTCCACGCGGGCACGGGGAGTCGTAATAATGCTAATGTATTATATTTATAGAGTGCTTTGCACCCAGAGGTCTCAAAGCACTGTAGGAAACCAAAGAGAGGTAGGAGGGATGCAGCTATGCAGTCAGCCTGTGCCAACCCACCAGACACTGAGTCCTATATGTTATGATGGTATCGGCCAATTAATGAGTGTGTTTTGGTTATGGGAGGAAATTGCAGAACCTGGAGAAACTCCACACATGATAGGGGGAGATCACACAAGCGGCACACAGAGAAGCACTCGAGGTGGAAATTGAACTGCCTTGGGAAGGACTTCTTCCTGTGAAACACCGTGCCACTGGTTGGGCTGTGGGTGAATGTGGGGAGCGGTGGCCCAGCGGTTAGCGCACTGGGCTACAAACCCGGTCACCCAAGTTCGAATCCTGCTCACAGCGAACACCAGTGACGGTTTTCTGAACCCGTCCTAGGCCTCCCCTCGGCCGACTCAGCCTCAAATGAGTACCTCGTGCAGCGCGTAAACATTGCCACCAGGGAGACAAAGGCGGCCGGGCGTGGTGCTGGTCACCCACCTCGTGTGCCGTGTCGACCTTCATAGGTGCTCGCTAATGGCACTTGACCCTACAATCTGTTAAGGCTACGCGGGGGATCTTTGTCTTTGCTGTGGATGAAAATTGATGGAGAAGTTTAATCCGTTTGAAAGTTAAACGATGAAATGCCCTGTGCCATCAGTGAAGGCTTACTTTCTGTGTTGATTAATAATGGTTGGATGCTTGCAATGTCTTTACCGCGCCTGTTGCGTTTAGAATCATTCGGCTGTGATTACCGTTGTTCCGACAGCCGTTCTCGCTCTCCGAAAAAGTGCCGCAAAAGGAAGGCTTACAAGTACTGGGACGTTCCCGCCCCTGGCTTTGAGCATATCACACCGCTGCAGTACAAAGCCATGCAAGGTATGCGTCGTAACAAAAGGGACAATTTCAAATGTCATCCTTTCTTCACTCGTCAATGTGTCCGCGGGACAGGACCGTCCTCATTGTCACCGGTGTGCGCTGGTACGGTAGAAAAAAAAATAATCCAGTGTAACCGCACCCGAGCACTAATTCAACTATTAACTTGAAATTTACAATTCAATTGTACTTGTTATGCGCTAGGCCAGTGCAAAAATGTCCCACTTTCATTTCCCATCGTAATAAGTCTGTATTTCACGGACAGAATAACTGAGGAAAGTATTGAGACGATAATGTACATTCCCATCCATATTGCTGCTAAAACCCATGAATTGTATGGTTCTCTCTGTGCAAATGGATATCCTGTAGAATTGGGTGCAAAACAACTATTCGTTCAGAGTATTCCAGCCCCCATATTGAACAAAGGCTGAGGGTCGTGACCATACGCTGCTTCTTTAGCTGATGTTACGATAGGGATATGATCCTTGGGGGTCACTCACAACACATCTTTGTGTTTATCTGAAATTTTGTCGGGCGGGTAGCGGCGGGACAGATTCCCGCGGCACCGCTGCTGCTGTCCAGCGTGGCTGGCGACGTCCCGGCCGCACCCACGCAGGCGCTGGTGGTCGGCAGCCAGATGACCCGGCAGGCTCGGCGCCTCTACATCGGCAATATCCCCTTCGGCGCTACCGAGGTAGCGCGAATTGCTGGCACGTGCGGCAAGCGGGTGCCGCCGTTGGCCATGTATGTGGAACCTGAGGCGTCCCGGCAAAACCTTGCTGCTTTATTCACTTTCTTTCATAATATGTAATCGGTCACTTTCCATACATGAAGAACTATAACTTGTGTGGCTAGATTAAAATGAATCTCATCTCATTGTCAGAAGCCGCTTAGTCCTGTACAGGGTCGTGGTGAGCTGGAGCCTATCCCGGCAGACACAGGGCACAAGGCAGGGATGTACCCATGATCGGACGCTAGTCCATCACCGGGCTCTTCGAGCAATTTAGTCTGCAAGCCAATTAACATATGTAGCAGCATGTTTTTTGGACTGTGGGAGGAAACCGGAGTGCCCGGCGAAAACCCACGCTGACACGGAGAGAACTCGCAAACTCCACACAGAAAGGCACCCGAGCCGAGATTCTAACCCGGGACCTTCTTGCTGTGAAGCAACAGCGCTACCCACTGGGCCACCGTGCCGCCCGTTTTTGATTAATCTGATTAAATATTTGAATGTTAATCACACTTTATTCGCCATATTTTGTTTTCCACACGCGTATATATTATCTTGGAGTTTACGGCAATAGTATAAGTGCATACCTATTAGAAATCAAAATAACGAGCATATGTATTCAATGTATAAACATGCACTGTAAAACTGATTGAATAACACTGTCTTATGTATCATTTCCAGGAAGCAATGCTTATGTTCTTCAACACGCAGATGAAATTGGCAGGTCTCAACCAGGCTCCTGGTGACCCCATCCTGGCTGTCCAGGTCAACCTGGATAAGAACTTTGCTTTCCTAGAGGTCTGTCATGCAGCAAAGCAGTGGTTCAAAATCACATCGAATAACGGTGTCCCAAACCTCACTTGGTTGTCTAGTGGGAAACTTCACCCTGTTGAATTAAACATCCTCTGCAAGTGCTTTGAATCAATAGTTTGTGTCACATGTTTGTGTTATTTTTTTATTTTAAGTCTTGTTTGCAATGACAGGAAATATGAATCAAAACCCATGAAACTGCCAATTTATTACTGTGCCATTAAAACTGGATTGGACTATCCAGGCTTCTCACCAACAAGTATGGTTGCATCGCAAATATTGTTTCATACTCTTAAGGTGCACTCGTGACCCGTGTACAGTTCCGCTCAGTGGACGAGACGACACAGGCGATGGCGTTTGACGGAATCCTGTTCCAAGGCCAGAGCCTAAAGATCCGACGGCCGCACGACTATCAGCCGCTGCCCGGCATGTCGGAGGCACCCACGGTCCACGTGCCAGGTGCGGGTGCCCTGAGGGTAAAGTCTCGCTTATGCAACATGCTGCTATTGCCATCGGCAGCTCGCGTGGCGATGGTGCCTGTTTTGCAAGCGGTTGTGTTCGCTCGATCAACAATGGGCTCTGCTGACGGAGCAGACCGCCGTTGTGTAAGCATTGAACCCATTTGAAATTCCTCTACGGAATTTCATGAAATGTGAAATGTGGCTGTAAAGATTTTTTTTTTTTAGGTGAGATGTGACCCGGTCATTACGCTTGTAGTTGGCGTTGTCTGGAACCCCGACCGCTTCTCTGCCTTGGTGTTTTCTCCTGTTCGTAGGTGTTGTCTCCACTGTCGTACCAGACTCTCCGCACAAAATCTTCATCGGGGGCCTGCCAAGCTACTTGAACGAGGACCAGGTGAGACTGTGAACGATACAACAAGCCACAATAGACGGGAGTGGTAGCAATACTGGAGCATTTCCATGACTCTTTTAATTTTATGTCCAGTTACAGTATTGGAACGCCTTGACTCTTACTTCCCTAGTACATCATTGGGCAAATTGTTGTGAGCAGTAGATCAACGTTAAATGGCTTAATTTGTACAAAGATATGTGATGTCTGTTGTTTCACTTTAGAAATAGCAACTGCAATACCTGTGACTTCGCACGATGGTATCGACCAGTGGGAATTTGCGGTGTGCTTTTAATGCGCATGTCTCCTTTAACTCATTCGTCACGCTGTGCATCCTTACCTTGTCTGCTAAGCCGGCACGTGATTATTTTTTTGCATTTTCTGCAGGTGCGGTAGGAATGTGTGTCTAAACGCAGTGCAACTCGTATTTAAGGTTCATATGTGTGATATAGGCAATACAGAGCAATTTCTGTTGTTTATATATATATTGCGCTTTTAACAATGCATTCGATTTGCAAATTATTTTAATACGAAGGCTTTCGTGAGCGATGTTATCCACGAAATCCACGATTTGTTTTGGTTAGGTCACCTAATATTGTGTCTTAAACCCTCCTCCACCTGACACAGCCAATCAGTAAAGTTGTTATCACGTGAACAGAACACGCCAGTTCTTTACTGGAGACCCACAAGCTGGTGGACGCTCCTGGTGCTGCTAGTCTCAAATTGGTTCGAATACCTGGTGACGCTGATTGCAATTATCAACAAAACGTCGTTTATCATTGTCAATGTTGTGCGTTTGTTCTCCAACGCACCGGTACACTGGGATAATCAAGAACTGGCACGTCCTGTTAACACGACAAAATAACCTGCTGGTTGGCTGTGTCGAGTGGAGGGGGGTTTCTGACATTTTTACATCACCTAACCCAAAAATGGATTTTGTTGTGAATAATTAGTTGTAAAATGCGTACCAGATTACATTTTTAAAACTATCACCGTTCACCAAATATAGTAATCAGGTGCTTATAGCAAACCTCAAATGCTCGCCTTAAAAAAATAATAGCAGTTGCTATATTGTGTAAATGTTATGTTTGCTGAACACGGACTTGTTGGCACAGTCCGATCTGTAATGATATGTAACCTTGTACCTTTGTTAGAGATGAGCAAGAAAATATAAACGAGCTCTTACAGTTCATACATCATCAAGGAATGCATTCCAGTCTTACATTCCATGTCCATATTGACATTCTGTTCTTTGAAATAACCAGACACAACTTTTACCCGTGTGTCAACTATTTTTCGAGTTTATTAAATTCGCTCGAACATACTCTTAAGCGTAATGTTGCAGACAGCGCCGCAGCAACACAATTGTGGAATGCCCTGCTGCTCGTTTCTTTCCACTAATATTAACTCGTGTTTTTATATTTTTTGTTTGTTTCCCAATTCAACAGCTAGGGAGCTGTTCAAAATCTTTAAGTCTTGGCGCATAGTCCACCTAGTACTCTAACACTGATCGGCTGCAAACCCAGGCAGTAAGAGATTCCAGGCAAGTGAAAAGACAAGTGGCCCATGCCAGTCCATTGAGTGAGTCTTTTACACTCCTTTAAAAACTAAATAAATGTGTGTAGCACGGAATGGAGCAGGCTCGCGTGCATCAGGTGATATATTCGTACAACAAGCAGCATCGCGTGCATTGATAGATTTTTTTTTTATCCGTTTAAGTGAAGGTAGACGGTATTATCGCTCAACTCATGCTCCCTTTATCCTGCACACAGACTTGTCGTCTGTCCACCAACGTGGGTTTTGGTCGATGTGTTAAACTAGAGACTGTTGCCTACAAGACCTGAAGTTACCGTTGTGGTGGTGGCGGCACAGTAAGTGCGTTGTGGCCACAGCATACTTCAGATATTAATAGCGCACACTTTCGCTCCCCAAAATAACCTTCAAAAATCCAAAAACTCAATTGATTTCAGGTTACGTAATCACAACACCCGTTGGGGGGGGGGGAGGAGGGAAGGAATCAATCCATGCAGGCCCTTAGGAGTGAGTAGAACATTGCATAACGTACGTTATCCCATCCCAGTGCGCTGCACGTGTTACACGGGCATGCGCTGCCGCGTGATGCACGCCCGTAGGTACGCTCACCTATGCGTTCAGTTGCCGCCAGTGTGTATGTTAATGGCCGATCGCCATTTGTGTGAAGGTCAAGGAGCTTCTCACTGCATTTGGGCCTCTGAAAGCCTTCAACCTGGTGAAGGACAGCTCCACCTCGCTGTCCAAGGGCTACGCGTTCTGCGAGTACGTGGATGTCAACATGACCGACCAGGTACAGGCGTTGAACCGGTTTTGCCGCTTGTCTCCGCTTCTCTGCCCGTTTAAGTGGGGGCGCTATGATGAGAGCCATTCCTAAGTGACGGCGTATACCGGTGATTGACGCCCTGTGTGAAGGATGTTGTGATTATCATCGTCATGTCTGTTATGTGACATAACAAAGCTTGTTTCCAGTGGAAATTTAGTCAGCTGAGTTCCTGCGAATGTTCAAGACCCATCTCAAGACTCACTTGTTCCGTCAGGCCTTAAAGTTCCCTGGCTAGGACTGCTGATGCTGCTCACTACTGTGGACTTGTAAGATAGCTCACAGTTAACCTGTGCTTGCTCAGGAAGACGTCCTCCTTTATTTGTTTTAATATTTATTTTTTGATGATTTATATTCATTATTTCACTTAATAGATCTATTCCAATGTTGTTGTTGACAACGCCATTCTCTCCATAGCTCTGTGCAAGACTTTGTGACCTTAGGTTGAAAGGCTCTTTAGAAATGCAAATATTATTATTAATACGTATATTACGCTGCTCCCAGTCTCTGGAATGCCCTTCCTTTGGATATTCGATCAGCTGAATCCTTGGGCTTCTTCAAGTCTAGTCTTAAGACTCACTTGGACCGTAAGGCTTTCAAGTCCTCCGCCTAGGACTCTTGACTCTTTTCTCTAATACTGTGACTCCTCTCTCGAACACTGAGACTCCCATCTCCAAAACTGGGACTCCTATCTCGAACACCGTGATTCCCATCTCTACACTCTGACTTGTATCCATTCCTCCTGCTGTTCAGGGATGCACAGCTCTCTAGGTGGATTAATGTGGCTCAGTGTTGCCATGCCGGGATGATGGCAATCCACCGAATAGCACCTGCTCGGGAACATTTATTCCATCCATGTTTGTAGCAGAATTATTATTATTATTATTTTTTATCGCTTATTTTTTGTCCGTCTATAGTTTGTTGCTACTTTTCATCTTTCGGTTGGGCTGTCCTGGTGTTGTTGGCGAGGCTGTTCTCACCACAGCTCGGAATTGTAAAAAAAAAATACTCCAAAAAAAAGTTGTTGCTGAGTTCTTATCTCGTTGTTGATGTGGCCGCTCTCTCAGTGGCTCTGTGTAGCGCTTTGTGGCCCTTGGGTGATGAGCTCTCCAGAAATGCTATTATTCTTATTGTTCGATAAATGTTAAACCATTTCTCAATATTTGTTTTATATTCACTGATTGTTGTTCTGCAACGATGTGTATATGTAAAAAAAAAAAATTATTGTTGCTGATTTTCCGTTCTCGTGCCGTTGTTGTTGACGTGCCGTTCTCTCCGCGACTCTGTGAAGCGCTTTGTGACCCTCGGGTGAAAAGCGCTCTACGAATGCAATTATTATTCGTAATATAATTAATTTTGCGTTTATTTAGCGCTGTTCATGAAAAACCTCCCGGGGTGCATTAAAATAAGAACCCTCACAATACATGAAGCCATCTCAAGAATGGATGAAGAAAAATATGCTTTGAAATTTGACTCAAAAGGTTTCGTAACGATGTAGGTTTTCACGGCTCGATACATGATGATTGCTTCGAAAAGCTGCTCCCTCTCGGGACAGCTGCGTCGATCGCTCCGTCTCTCTCCATCGCGACGTTTCGCCTCACACAGAGGCATCTCACGCATCTGCGGCTGATGATGCCTCTGACGGTGTGAGGCGAAACGTCACGAGGAGTGGAGAGGGAGCGATCGACGCGGCTGTCCCGAGAGAGCAGCTTTTCGAAGCAATTCTGATTTGTTGGAGTTTTAAGTTGCAAAGTGAAGGCGCATCCTCCAAAATGTAACAATAATATAATGGCTTTTATAGAGCGCTTTAAAATGTACACAACTTGTAGGTACCACCATTTAAGGTATTTTATTGATCCAATAGCCACAACCCTTTTTTTAAAGGTGGTTTATTGATCTCTCCGTAGCTTTCTTAGCCAGCAAGATCGAGGTAAAAGTACAGTGCAGCACCAACTATGCAGGGTCATGTCGTTCTTTACATTAATCAGACCTCTTTCAAATCACAGAAAAGCGTGATTGCATAACCTGAAGAAATTAATCTTTTTAAAATAAGTAAACGAAATACAAATGTCTTAACTTTAATTCGAAGGCTTTCATGACATATTATCGATGCAGTTCATTTTTTGGTCAGGTCGCGTAGAAAATTATAAAATAGTGCCGTTTAACCTGATTGCGTGAGTGATGACATCACAACCTCCATATGAACAGATCCGGAAGCGGTAGCGGTCGTTCGATCTGCCCGGCCAGGTTTGGCGCGGGTGCCTGATGATGCTGAACGTAATTATCAGCGAAACGTCGTACGTATCTTTTTTGTGAAATATTTTGTGGGGTCGCTTTTCAACACACCGGCGTGCTGAGATAGTCA
>JAZEWT010000021.1:4189901-4203659 GCA_036362905.1 Mordacia mordax | reverse complement strand
ACACCGTCCCAGGTGCCTGACCCTCATCAGTGTGAGGTTTGTTTTTAACACGGCTGGAAATATGTTTGGGGTTTATTTTGCTGATGTTTGCTTAAATCCCTCTTATTCAAGATCCCGTGTTCCTGATCCTATACAAAGAGCTCTACTACAGACACATCTACGCCAAGGTGCAGGTAAGGAATATGAACAATTGCAGTCCCCTTCATCGAAGTATGTAACGAGCACCGCGGCGTTTGACAGGAGAAACAATGTGAGCCAACAATCTCGTCTAATTAATGAAATGACCTTGAGCGTTTTCATGCAACGGATCCAAAGCCAGTTGTTTGCATCCTAATGGGTATATGTGGCGTGGAACCATTGAAGATAAACAAGACCACCTGATAAATCGACTCAAATCACCTTTCAGCAGCCATTGTGCAGTGGGTAAAGCTAAGCATCATCTGTCTATAAAGCGGCGCTGCTGTGGCGTTTGAGTGACTGAGAAATTACTTTTGAGTCACTCTTTTCACCACCAATAATGTACTTTGTGTACATCCGCAGGGTGGTCCCACTCTGGAGCAGCGGTTTGAGTCCTACTACAACTACTGCAACCTTTTCAACTACATATTGAGTGAGTTGCCGTGCAGGTGCACAGTGTATGTCATGTGCATTACGGCCCGCGTGTACGATGTAAGCTTGGCTTTCCTTCATACATATCCTGATAATGTAGTTTACATTTATTCACTGGCAGGTTCGAAGTAATGTGCTTGACTATACGAAAAGGTAGCCTTTACAAAATAATCTATACAGCAGAGTTTAGTGGTGTCACCCCATATGATACATTGAATGAAGAAAGGCAGAGATTCCCCATACAGCTTTAATATTGTGTTGGGGTCAGTTCTGTGAAGTGGCACATTTAGGCTGGTATGATGCACGAGGCAGTGGTGTGACGAGCACAATGCCTGGCCGCCACCTTTGTCTCCCCACAGTTATTCTGTACACACTGCACGTAGTACTAATTTAAGGCGGAGTCGATCTTGGGGAGGCCCAGACCTGGTTCGGATATCAAATCGCGAATGGTGTTTGGCCACGTCCGGGAATCGGCCTCGCCGGGATCAAAGAACCCACACCACAGAGGGACGGCACAGAGCCAGGTGCACCACGAATTACCGGTCCAAGATGCTCATCGGTCTCTCATCGCCGCTGCCTCTCTCCTCCCTCTCTCCGTCTGCTCAGACGCTGAAGGTCCAGTTCCCTTGGAGCTGCCCAACCAGTGGCTGTGGGACATCATCGATGAGTTCATTTACCAGGTAGCTGCAGCTCAACCGTGCATTTCGTACGCGTTTCAAATGAGAAGCGATGTCTTTTAGAGAGCTGTTTTGAATACATCTCGTGGTGGCTTCTGTCCTCGGTGCATTAGTCCACATACGGGAAGTCCACCAGGTCATGAATGGGTTCCGTTCCAGAGTTCCGTTTGCAAGTCGGAACACAATGTTTATTGTCATTATACTGCATGCAATAGACCGTGTACAGCAAATTTACAGTAATCTTACGGGCGTTCATAAGTACAAAGGTTTGTACGCTGAGGACTGCCTGTATCGCAATGGAGTACTGTATTTCATAGGAGAGAATATGGACTACAGCAGCGGTTTTAAAAGTATGGGTTCCAACCCGTTACTGGGTCACCAAACGTTAAGGCCTGGGTTGCCTTGCTGCTGGTAATGCAATGAAATGTAATAAACGCTCGAACTTTGTTGGGTTGCGGGCAGGAACGTTTATTTTCAACCGGATCGCAAGGAGAAAAGTTTGAGGACCACTGGACTGCAGAGTGACAGCATTCGACCGGTCTTCACCGTCACGTAAAAAACAATTGATTTGTCCTCCCTTTCCCCACACGCACAGTTCCAGTCGTTCAGCCAGTACCGCTGCAAGATAGCCAAGAAGACCGAGGAGGAGATTGACTTCCTGCGCACCAACCCAAAGATCTGGAATGTTCACAGCGTGCTCAATGTGCTGCACTCTCTGGTGGACAAGTCCAACATCAACCGCCAACTGGAGGTGTACACCAGCGGGGGTGAGTAGCCCGTTCGCTGCCACGCTCAAGCCACCGACGCTGGGTCATCGTGGATTTTAGTTGGCGAGACGTGATATTGTAAAGCGAGAAAGAGCAGTGGCTAGGTGGCTAGCACGCTGCCACATGACCCTGGCAATCGTAGTTACACTCCCAGCCATGGCTTTTTACATTAGTGGCAAGGTGAGATCTAAAGCAGAGCCATTGTTAACCAATAGGTTGAGACCCATGAGTAGGCTGCGAGCGCCACCTCGTGGAGATCAGACCCAAGTATGCCAAGTGGGCCTTGAGGTGTAGAAGTTTGAGAAGCTCTGAACTCACCCTCAACCTGCATGGAACGGAGAGACCTTCATGCAGGAGAGGATTGACAGAGTTATGAATTATATTATTATTTAGACAGAGTGCACATAAACAAAAGATTGAACCTTTTTCTAGTTTGGTTAACTTTAATGTAAAAGTCAGGAACTGTTAAATCAGAGAACATTGAGTGGCAGTGGGCATTGTTGGGACTTTAAAAGTGAGATCTCGGTGGTGTCAGACCGCAGATAAGACACGTCATCGTTAGTTTGGGCTTCGACCCGAGGTTGCGCACTGACGCTCGTGCGTCGCAGGCGACCCGGAGAGCGTGGCTGGCGATTACGGCCGGCACTCGCTCTACAAGATGCTGGGCTACTTCAGTCTGGTGGGGCTGCTGCGTCTGCACTCCCTGCTGGGCGACTACTACCAGGCTATCAAGGTCCTTGAGAACATCGAGCTGAACAAGAAGGTGAGCAAGGATCAATAACGGCTCCTCGTCACGGTGATCGTTCACACGTCACGGCCCGGATTGGCTGCGGTTGACACTGTACATTGTATAATACTAAAATGTCACTCGTGATTTATAGAAAATCATCATTTCGTAGGCATGTGGATAGATGCCTGTACCTTGAACATTACAGTTGATTTTAATTGTCTCCTGTACGGACTTGCTCGAAGCTACAATACTTGCCGCACGCCGCTACCCAAGCCAAGGGTTGGGTCAATCGCAGAGCGCTAACCGAGCTGGCAGTGAGGGGTCTGATCTAGCTGAGCCGAGCTAGTCCACTGAACCTGATGGTGACTCCGATTATTGATGATAATAATAATTGCATTTATAGAGTGCTTTTCACCCGAGGGTCACAAAGCGCTGCACAGAGCTGCGGAGAGAACGGCATATATCAACAACAACGACGTAGAACGGAAAATCAGCAACAGTAACGTTTTTTGGGGTTTTTTTCCCCACAAATCCGAGCTGTGGAGAGAACAGCATGTCAAAAACAACACCAGAACAGTTCAATTGAAAGTCAAGCAGTACCGAGAAATTCTAGGACATAAAATTAGCAGAAAAACAATAATAATTCTTCAACAAACAAGGAAGGAATAAATGTTCCCGAGCAGGCGCAGGTCGGAAGAGAGCCAACATCCCGGCACGACAACACTGAGCCGCATCAATAGTCCCAGCCGGAGGAAGGAATAAATATTCCCGAGCAGGCGCAGGTCGGAAGAGAGCCAACATCCTGGCACAACAAAACTGAGCCGCATCAATAGTCCTAACCGGGGGAAGGAATAAATGTTCCCAAGCAGGCGCAGATTGGAAGAGAGCCATCATCCCGCACCACAACACTGAGCCGCATCAATAGTCCTAGCCGGGACTTGAAAGCTAAGCTGGCTGCCGCGTGTCTGTGTAGAGCATGTACTCGCGGGTGCCCGAGTGCCAAATCACCACCTACTACTACGTCGGCTTCGCCTACCTTATGATGCGGCGCTACCAGGACGCCATCCGCATCTTCGCCAACATCCTGCTCTACATCCAGCGAACCAAAGGCCTCTTCCAACGCTCCAGCTACAAATACGAGATGGTACTCTCACTGTGTGATGATTAAATCGCCCGCAATGTTGCCGCCCGCAATGCTATCCCAAAAGAACAGCTCTGCAAAGCAATTTTCTCTTGCATCGAGCCATGAAAACCTACATCGGTACAGTGTTGTATTGTAATTGTATACAAGAACTGCTCTTCAATTGCATCACCCGGCACTGATCAATGCGTTGATTTAGTCAGAAAATTCCCACGATCTGCACGGCATGGGGATGCCCTCATCCAGCAGCGGATTGACCAAGGACCTGTACGTAGTTTTACAGTTGCAGAATACCTGTCACCATCTTCATCAGTACTTTGATCTGCCAGATGTTAAGGAGCTGACCGGGCGTGTAGTGCCTCCCACTGGGTACCGGGACAGCTGTGGTTGGAATTCGTTTTGATTTCCAGATTCCTGCACGCACACTGCTACTCTCGTCAATATAGATATTTTTCGCATTTAGAAAAATGCATCATCTAGTGCCTTTAAAGACTTCCTTGCAGTGAGTCTTGTTATGAGCACAAAGATTATATGGGGAAAACAATGAACCTGTCCAAGCAACAACAACAACAACCCCATCTGGAGCGATCTGACGCGGGCTGAGCAAACCGTGCCTGTTTGTGCGTGCGTTTGTTGCAGGTGAACAAGCAGAACGAGCAGGTGTTCAACCTGCTGGCCATAACTCTGTGCCTGTACCCCATGCGCATCGACGAGAGCATCCACACGCAGCTGCGGGAGAAACTGGGCGACAAGATGCTGCGAATGCAAAAAGGGTACGGCGCCTCCGCTCCGGGAATGTACCCGCGACTCCACTTAACTTGAGAACAAGAGGGCACTGTTCAGTCGCTAGGCCAGAGGCCACACGTGTCGGGAGAAAGATTCGCGATGGAACCGCAAATGCAAGTGCTGGGAGGTTAGAATTGTGACGTGGTGGCAGGGGGCACAGTGCAACAGAAATCAGTTGTAAATATTACACGACGCTTAAATGTCCAGTATCTCAAAGCGCCTTGTCATATTTCAATGTCCAGTTGTAATAATAATAATCTGTAGCTTTCGCCTTGTTCTGGTTCGCCTAAAGGACCACCTAGGTAACAGTTGTCCCTGCTTGGCACAAGGTGACACAGCTCTGGCCTGTAATGAATATCTTACAGGCCACCACAGCCTTAAAAAAACTACTCAACACCTCTTTCATCTTGCTCTTACGCTGAGCTCAACTCGTATTCTTGTCTCATACCCGACCAAGTGTGTAATTCGCCCGTTACTGATCGAATTATTATTAAACAGCGGGGGATGGTATTGTTGTTGATTATTCCCGTAAATTTCGATCCAGCAGTAGATTGCGAGTGACTTTTGGTTTTGGTGCGCGCGTCACGTAGCGAGCAGCAGCTGTTCGAGGAACTCTTCAGCTTCGCGTGCCCCAAGTTCCTCTCCCCCGTGGTGCCCAACTACGACCTGGTGACGGGCACGTACCACAAGGAGCCCTACATGCAGCAGCTCAAGGTGTTCATGGACGAGGTGCAGCAGCAGAGCATGATCTCCAACATCCGCAGGTGACGCCGCACCACCTGGCCATCTCCGTCGATCGCGTTAAAGGTGTTTATGATCCAGCATTACAATTTCTTGTGCGTGCCCCAGCTGGCAGGAGAACTGCAATACAGTAACTCCGGTACTCGAATCAGTGTGACCTTTCTGAGAATTGGTCACCGTGACGGTTGTTTTGAGATAGTTGTCAAGTGTTCCTTCTCTGGGAGGCGAAACGTCGTGAAGGAGAGAGAGAGAAGGAACACTCGACATGGCTACCTTGAAATAAATAGTTCTGGAGAGAGATTCTCATCGAGTCTTGAAAAGCCACATTACTTTTGCCTGTGAAGTACGCGAGAACGAGACGATGAAAATGTAAACTACATTTGGAAATTTAAGGTGAACCGATAGCACAAAAACTGTAAAATCGTGTGGTTAAAAGCCTTATCGAGGCAACTCTCAGCAACCCGCTATGATGCCCCGAGTGGTATTTTGTCAGTCTGCACATTTGCCTCGGCAGTGACGTGCATCACTGTGCTCGTTGTGTCATCCCGACTTCCCGCAGCTACCTGAAGCTCTACACGACCATGCCGGTGCAGAAACTGGCCGGGTTCTTGGACATGTCCGAGGAGGCTTTCAGGATCCAGCTGCTCGTCTTCAAGCACAAGATGAAAAACCTGGTGTGGACCAGCGGCATCTCGGCCCTGGAAGGAGAGTTCCAGTCGTCCTCCGAGGTGGACTTCTACATTGACCAGGTGAGTACGCGAGCAAAGCGCCTCCTCATGGGAAGTACTCGCACTGATCGATCGAATGGTTTGTTTACTTTAACTACTGCCCTCGTATTTAAATTGTACTGGTCAACGTAAGTTTATTGGCAACCCTCATGACCATGTGATTATTACACTGGATTAACATGGGTTCAGCGGGGCGCACTGGTTCACTGAGCAGGATGGGAATGCCAATGTGATTTACGTTTCCGAGCATGGGGAGCATTAACAAAAATCAAACGAAATAAATAAAATTTTCGAGTGAAATTGCTGTGTACGTTACCTGCGGTGACTGCTGGGGTTTGTGTAATATTCAGTAAATGTGTACATTGTTTATGTTTTTTTTTAAACCAGGACATGATCCACATCGCGGACACCAAGGTGGCTCGGCGCTACGGTGACTTCTTCATTCGGCAGATACACAAGTTCGAGGAGGTAAAGCGACCTCTTCGTGAGCTGACACAGCTTTACATGACGACGCTTGTCGCAAACATAAACTAACACCATTGCATCGGTATTTGTTCCTCACCCTCAGCTCAAGAAAGGGCTGAAGAAACTGGGAACGGAGAAACCAGCTCGGGTTTGAGAAGCTGCCTGTGCTTTACTTTGCATCACTTTCCTCCCCATCACGCTGTGGAGCAATGCCTGATTTTACATTCCCTAGGCAATTTCCGTTTCTGATGGACATGCACCCAACAATTTGGAACCATTTTGCGGGATTGTTTGCATCCATATTTTGTAAAGTCCCCATTGCTCACTGGAATAAAAACGGTGATGTTTGATGCAGTGGTTCAGTTGTATTTCACTATGCACGTGCTTTTTTCACGGGCACATCTTAAGTACATATAACTGCAAGGACAGCCTAATCCCCATGTAATCCATCGTGTTTATTAAATACTCCACCAAGAGTCGTGCCTACCTACCAAAGAATACCGACATGGGAGACTACTGCACATGCCGTGCAGGTATCAACATGACACACATTAAACATTTTACAAGGACGGAGCCGTGTCTGTGATGTCCGCGCGACTACCAGAACAGGCAAAAGGCAGTTGCTGGCTGAGTTTCAGTAACGCAGTAGTGCTTACAGCGTGAATGTGCAGGCATCGCTGTGGTCATATTGCTTGATTGAAATGCCAGGCAAAGAGAATTGCTGCTACAAAAGAGGCCCACAAACAGGCAGCTATATGGCTGTTCTTCAGACACTGCTTACAGACTTAAAACAGCTAACATGTAAAGCAAGCCACCGTCGTTATTTTAAAAAATACTGTTTTGGCAACAGCTACAATTTGAATCGCCCTGTGCAGGACAACGTTTGGTTTCGATGCAATAACAGAGATAGTCATTGCCCACCGTTATTGTACAGTGGTGTTGATCGGCACAAAGCAGTGTTCTCACGATATGTGTAATCGTGAAGAACCCAGTGCACATCAAGTAACCGTTGATGGAATAAACTACAAGAAAAAGTTGCCAATATATTTAGACTGAATATTGACTTTGAAATCCAGTGCCAGTAATGGTCACCGACTTAGTACCACGTATTGCTTGCTAGGTATGGAACCAATTATATCAAACATATTGATAAGTGCAAATTTGGGTCCAGGATTATTCAAAGCTGGGATTTAGTTCAATACCGTCGAGACTCATTAGGACACTCAGTTGTGCACAGACAGCCAGGTTTTACTGCGAGTGTGTAAAGGTGCACTGGTGCGCTCATAGATTACGCTGAGAGCAGGCTACGGGGAGGATTTGAGTGTATTTTGACAATTTTAGTTGAATTTTAATATTACTCCACCAAACTGTAAACTCACAACAGTGCTGCATGACTACTGCCACCAATTTGGTTGAACAAAAAAGCTTTGCATGGGCGCTTTGGTTAATGCTTCAGTGTGATTTTCATCAGGCTTAAGCTAATCTTGTGGGGGCATTCGGGCAGAAATTATCATTTGAACGAAACTTACATTTTCATTCTAGCACAAAAAGGTGCTTTTCAACTGGTCTCAAATTGACTTAAGTCAATGAGGTTTCTACAACTTGATGGAGATGCACTGCGTGTGTCAGCGTTGGCATATAATAACTGACATTACACCACTTCCTGCAATTATCGCTCAACCAAAGTCAGAAGTAATGGGAGCAACTACCAACAGCAAACCGTGTGCGCATGGCCAGATGGGCACGCAAATAATTTCTTCTGGGCAGCTATGGGCTGCTTTGTGGCATTTGCAGAGGTGTGGTCGGGTGTGAAAAGCAAACGAAGGCGTCGGATCAATTCGTTGGCTTGGGGAAGGGCACCCAGGCGTGGAAGCAGCGCAAGAATACGTGCGGCTCGTTGCCCTTGCGTACGAGGCGCAGCTTGCGTGGATTCTCCGGCTCCTTGCTCTTCATGTGCTGGATGTAGACCTGCAAGAAAACGGGGACTTGTGTCGCTAGCGAACGTCATAAAAAGAGAATGCACCTCCGTGGGGGGCATGATTTTGGTGAACCTCAACTTTAACACCGGCTAACACATCCATATTCAAACAATAATACGTTTGGCACTAAGTAATGCTATTACCCTACTGCAGGACCTTCCTGAATAAGAGCTACGAGACCCTATGATGCTTTCTTGGATAAACAAGTGTAATGGCGGCATCCTTTATACCGTTTGATGAGGCGAATTGTCAAATGGTATAGAGCCCATCAGTATAAAGAATAAGTGTTAATTAAAACAGGGCGGCACGGCGACTCAGTGGGTAGCGCTGTCGTCTCACAGCAAGAAGGCGCTGGGTTCGAATCTCGGCTCGGGTGCCTTTCTGTGTGGAGTTTGCGAGTTCTCTCTCCCCGTGTCCACGTCGTTTTTCGTCAGGCACTCCGATTTCCTCCCACAGTCCAAAAAACATGCTACTGCATAGGTTAATTGGCTTGCAGACTAAATTGCCCGCAGTGCTCAATGATGGGCTGGCGTCTCATCGTGGGTATATCCCTGCCTTGCGCCCTGTGTCTGCCGGGATAAGCTCCGGTTCACCGCGACCCTGTACAGGACTAAGCGGTTTCTGACGAGATGAGATTAATTAAAAGAGAAAAGATGACGTCTGTTTAGGGCCCCAGTGAGTCAGCATCATCACCACACGTACTCTTTGTGGAGGGTAAACGCATAACAATTGCATTTCTGAGCGCTTTTCACCCGAGGATCACAAAGCACTGCCACAAATGCACGGCAGTCACGTACCTGTGTGGCCTTGAGCCCCAGTTTGATCTCTACCTGGCTCGTCTGTGTGCCCACCCACATGTACACCTGCAAGGCAAGCAAACATGAGCAGATAAACCTCAGGAAAGGATACCTAATTCACGCTAACTTGCGATTGGAGAGTGCTTCGTGGTAAAATCAAGTGACATAACGAGAGGTATAACATTACAATAGGTTTTACCGTATCTGGCGATTATGCAGGTGTTAAGATCTTAACACCTGTGTTAAGATTACAATAGGTTTTAACGTATCTGGCGATTATGCAGGTGTTAAGACCGATTTGTACCCATAGCGATAACGAGAGGTGATTGCACGAGTGTGCAAACACAACAGCATGTAATGATGTAGGTTTTCACGGCTCGATGCACGATGATTGCTTCGAAAAGCTGCTCTCTCGGGACAGCCGCGTCGATCGCTTCCTCTCTCCACCTCGCGACGTTTCGCCTCAGGCGCCTGTCAGAGGCATCCTCAGGCGCCTGAGAATGTCTCTAACGTGAGGCGAAACGTCGCGAGGTGGAGAGCGAGGAAGCGACCGACGCGGCTGTCCCGAGAGAGCAGCTCTTCGAAGCAATCATCAGACAACTGCATGTCAACTCTAACAGCAAGCGACGTTATACAGAATCGATTTACTATCGCGTGCAGGGCAAGAAATACGTGCCCACGTGTAACGAAGACTTGTACGTGTCCTTGTATGTGTGTGTGTGTGCACGAGCGCGTACTTCACTGCCATTGTCTAACACCATGATGTCATCATCAGCGAGGTCATCCTGGCAAAAGTCGGAGCACTTCTCGGACACGGAGAAGTAGCCCTTGTCATTGGAGCACCTGCACTCACCGACCCCACGCAGATGGATGTAAGATAACGGTTCAAGACTATGTCGTTTGACCAGGTAGGAACCCGAGACCAGGGTGGCGCAATGTGTAAAGGTGATCTGGGGGGCATTAGTCCGAGTCATTTGCGATGCAATTTTCGATTTGGGAACATTTGGACCGATGCCACCGCAGGATTCCTCTCGCAAATGACCTCATGAGGCCTTTGATGTCCTCGGTAAATCAGACCGGCGCGGTTTATTATTATTATAGTTAATACACCTGCGGTAAAAATTATGGCGGCAACTGTCTTTAAACCTTGAACCTCTGCGAAGAGCGGCGAGAACGCTACCGACCGGGCGAATTATCCGCACGGGTGAGACAGGAAGCACCCTTCTCTCCGCAGCTCTGCGCAGCGCTTTGTGACCCTCGGGTGAACATCGCTCTATAAATGCAATTATTATTCACGACTACTGACATGCATAAGGGAGGGATACACATAACGTAGAGCAGGTGTCTGGGTGAAGGAGCCAGGCACCGCACCTGGATATGCGAGTGAAGGCATGTGCCCCGTGCATAGGGGGCAACACCGCACCTGAACAGACGCGCCGTGTGCATGTAGGCGGCGTCATGGTCGTAAGGCTTCCGACCCCCGATCCCCACCCAGAAGAAGTTTTCCGGCTCCTCTCCTTCATTGATCACCTGCGCTCGGCACCAGCGACCGTAACAACGACATCAGACCAGAATATTCCAGTCAAGCTGCAGCTTAAACGTTTCTGAATAATTATAATGCACTCTGTAACGCATGCAAACTCCACGCTTGGTCACAGACGGGACACGGATAGCCATGAGGAAACCACGGGGAGGGGGTAGGCAGCCATGCAGCCGGCCGGCGCCAACATTTGTCAGACGCTGTGCCCAATATATTGTTATCGGTCAAGTAATTCGTGAGTTTTTTTTGTGGGAGGCAACCAGAGAACCCAGAGGAAATTCACGCAGAACAGGGGGAAAACACACAAATTCTACACATTAGGTGCTCGAAGTGGGAGTCGAACTGCCTCGGGCAGAACTGTCTGTTAGGTGCAGAAATTACCACTTCATAGATTCCCTGGTCTGGTACTCCGTAACATCTTCCTGATACTATTTGTACTGGAGTGCAGTCTTAAGTTTTTCCTTCAAATTGAACAATTTTATATTTGAAAACTCTCATCCCCACATCATAAAATCCGATATCTGTTAACGCAAGACAGAATTCATTTCAGAAACAACTATTCACATACTCGACGCTTTATAAAAATACGAATAAAAAGTCATGGTGGCTATTTGCGTGAGTAGTGACAGCACTTGTATCACGTTTAATACCCTGAGATAGTGATGGATATTCCACATTTCAATGGCTGAGCAAGTCTTTTCAAGGGGAGTCCTCATTTTACGAACCAGAAGAGATGAAGGGCCCAGAGAGACACCTGCTCATTACTGCTGTGCCAACCAACCAGATATATAGATGAACATTGTTTGATATTGCTCTCCATAGCTGCTCTTTCGGGATAGCTGAATAATACCACAGCCCAAGGTTTTCCAGTTGTACCGCGCGTTGCTCGTTGTGATGTCTGCCGTTTCGCTCCAGGTGCCAGGAGTTTCTTTGAGCAATACATCGAGTATCGCTTTAAACGCTACCAGTGATGTCAGTGCATTGGGGCGCCATACGCATCGACTGCAGTATAATCAGTAACGCTGATGACAAGCAAATAAACAATTCAAAACACCATATCCCTGATATCTGTTTGACGCAACTGTGTCCAACTGCTCAACTTCGTCTGAGAATTTGAAAATTGTTCTTCAACTTGAACCGGAACGATAACAATGTGACCGTTAAACGTGAGACCATTGCGCGAGCAAGCCCAGAAAATCAACTGCGGATCACTGCAAACGCCGCTCGCGGCAGCGTGCGAGCGAGCGAGCGCGCGCGCGCACCTGCTTGCTGTAGGAGGCGGGGAACATGCTGCTCGTGATGTCCTCCGCGAGGCGAGCCTCGTCTGAAGCGGCCGCCCGTCCTATCCACGTGTAAACCATTCCCGGACCATCCTCGCTGGCAAACGGGACCTGTATAGAGCGCGGAGAGGGTCAGCCACAGTCAACCGCCCTGCACGTCATGAAAACAATTGTTTAATCATTATTTTGTGTTATTTTATATCCTTTATAGTCATTATTTTACTTTAATTGATGTACTCCGATGCTGTAATCAGCATCGGAGTACATAAATACAAGCATTACTATTGTAATCACGATCAGCCAAGTTTGGATGGATATGGATATTTAATCCTGTCATATATTGACCTTATGTGGCAGAGACAGCTATCTTTTGGGCGATCCATAAGCATAAGCACACTGTTATATAAACGCAAGTATTATTACTGTAATTACTATCATTACAGCCAAAGAAGGATTTACATGGATATATAATCCAGCTTAAAACTACGCTTTGTCGCTCTCTTCTCCAATACGTACAGCAACGAGTTAGCGCTGAAATGAGACAGGGCACAGAAGGTCAGAGTGCAGATAGAGATAAAGGAGGTGCAGTACCTTGAGAATGTAACAGAATTCAGAGTTGAGAAAGGCAGCGTCAGTGTTAATCTGAATGCACCTGTACAAGCAGAGGAGGGGGATTGGTCCGCATCACATGGAACAGAGAGACGTGGGCCGGGAGATATCAAACGGCCGAGATACAAGCCAGGGAAAAGGCAAGCAAAGGACAGGGAGGATAAACATAACAGAGACAGAAACAAACGATGTAAGGAGGGAAGAAATCACAATTTCCATCCGCAGGTCATAGCAAGTCACTAGCATCGGCCATAGAGGTTTAAAGCACGAACCACCAGGAGAAAGACAAGTGCAGACTTTAGCGTCACAATGCAATTCATCATTGAGGTTTGCTTTAGGTCAAGAAATTATTTTGACCGAATCTGTTTCGGTAAGACCCTCCAGCATGCACGAGTATTTAACGCGAGAATTATCGTTTCAGCACACTCGCCAGTCAGGTAAAGAACAAGCCTCGCTACCGGACCCACATGCAAACCCACGTGCTACGTCGCAATGGCTACGATTTATCACGGCCCTCAAGCACGGCGACGTTCTCATTGCGGACGCAGTGGCGGTGGCAAACCGGGGGTCAGGGGGCGGTTGCGGCACGAGGCTGTGTGCCGATCTCGTACCGTGTGCACAGCGCGCTGCCATTGCTGCGCACGTGGTACAGACTCGGCTGTGTGTCCTTATCGATGGATTTCCTGTGGCCCCGGTGAATGAGAAACTTCCTCTTGAAGTGCGACAGGAACTTGGGGTTCTCCTGCTGCTGTGTCATCCGCACCACCTGCACAGACGCACGGCAAGTGTCACTCGGCCATCACTGTGTCACACACGTGGCCATAACGACGATCGTGACGACAATGACCGTCGTGCCAATGACGATCATGTCGCTCACGATGACAACGATGATGATAATGCATCGAAGGG
>JAZEWT010000021.1:4152424-4168983 GCA_036362905.1 Mordacia mordax | reverse complement strand
CACCACGGACACCCAACAGCCCATAGCCGGCGCTTCTTCAACGCACGAGAGACAGCAGAACTGCAGGATCCCCTCTCCCGAACCCTCATCATCATCATCGTCGTCGTCGCTTAGCCGGACCTTGGCACTGGGCAACACTGACATCTCATCTCATTGTCAGAAACCGCGTAGTCCTGTACAGGGTCGCGGTGAGCCGGAGCCTATCCCTGCAGACAAAGGGCGCAAGAGCAGGGACATACCCACGATGGGGCGCCAGTCCATCACCGGGCACTGCGGACAATTTAGCCTGTAAGCCAATTAATATATGCAGAAGCGTGGTTTTTTTGGACTGCGGGAGGAAATCGGAGTGCCCGGCGAAAACCCACGTGGACACGGGGAGAGAACATGCAAACCCCACACAGAAAGCAGCGCCCGAACCGAGACTCGAACCCGGGCCTTCCTGCTGTGAGGAGGAGGCGACAGCGCTACCCACCGTGCCGCCCTACTATATTATTATATTAATGATTACTATATTATTTACATTTCGGAACGTTAGCCGAACAGCTGACACAATGACACACGCGAACCCCCACCCCCTTCCACGGTCACCCAACAGCCCATGCCGGCGCTTCTTCAACGGACGAGAGACAGCAGAACTGCAGGGACCCCTCTCCCGAACCCTCATCATCATCATCGTCGTCGCTGTCGTCGCTTGGCCGGACCTTGGCGCTGGGCAACACTGACATTTCCCCGAAAGCTCAGCCGCTGCTGCCGTCGCGATAAAACGACGGCCTGATGTCGGACCGCGCATCGCAATGCGAGACGAAGCGACCTCATCGACTCCCTGCAGAGCGCTCTCGCAAACGCAAGCGCGGCACTTCAATGCCGTTCGTGAAGAAGAAACACACGCGAGCGAGCGAGCGAGCCGACTAAACTTCAAGCGAGCGCTTCAACCGGCGAACCTTGAAGGAATTGCCGCTCAAGTCCACGCCGCGGACGAACGGCAAGACGCCGGTGGCAGCCATCACTGCGGGGAGTCGCTTTCGCTCAGCGCGCATGCGCGGCGAGCGGTAGCAGAGTGCCCGTCCTACGCAATTGCCGTTCTCTGCCGTTGTTGCTGACCTGTGCCGTTATCTCCGCAGCTCTGTGCAGCGCTTTGTGACCCTCGGGTGAACGGCGCTCTATAAATGCAATTATGAAGAAAAGCGCTTTGGAAATGCAATCATAATAATGATTGCATTTATCGAGCGCTTTTCACCCGAGGGTCACAAAGCGCTGCACGGAGCTGCGGAGAGAACGGCTCAACAGCAACGATATTAGAACGGAAAATCAGCAACGATAATTTATTTTTGGGGGTTTATTAAAATCATCTCGTGTTAGAGGTAGGCGCCCGAGCGTGCAGCGCAGACTCGGTGACGTTACGCGAGCGGCACATTCGGCGGAGACGTCACGATATTAAACACCGACGATTGAAATTCGCACATCGGATAAGCAGCTCCGACACCGCTCCGAGCAATCCGATTGGTTTAAATTGCCCGGCACCACAGCCAATCGTCTCGCGGCGCCCGCCTATACGATCTGTGAAATGTAGCGCCTGTCCACCACGTGCTCAGCGCGACACGTGGTGGTTGTGTCATTGCCCGCTGTAACTGGTGTGCCCCGCTTCGCTGGACGATTAAACGGATCGCTCTCACAAAGAATAGATATCGGACAGTCATGAGCGCTATGCGCGGACTGGCGGCGCACTTACGAGTCGCCTGCGCACTCGGGGTGACTCGAGCGAACCGGCGCGGGCTTTGCGATCGCTCCGCTCCGAGCCCGGACATCGCGGCGCAGTGGGAGACCCCCGTGGCGCTCTTCTCGTCGCTGCGTGTGCGGGCCGCGAGCCGCGTGTCCGTGCTGCCGCTGGACCCGCACGGCTACCCGGGCAGCGACAGAGCATTCGTTAAGGTCTCCGGGCAAAGGGGCGTTGATCAGGGCGCAGGTCAAGGTCCTGGAGAGGGCATTGTGCAGGGTCTTGGAGAAGGCGGTGGAAGTGACATTGGGCAGAGCGCGGCCGCTGGCGAGGACAGCGCGTTGGTGGCTCGAGGAGTAAACGTGGACTACAGCGATTCCAAAAAACTGTTGCAGGTAACAGCCGGTGATCGGGCTGGCAGTTACCAGCTGGAGGTGACTGTGCCAACCAAATTTGGTAGGTGGTCTTCTTTGTGCAGCAAATTTTCATTTTACAGGATGAATGGGCGATCCGCACATAGATACCCGACTGATTTCAAGTGGTCCTCAGACTTCTCAGTAGCTGAATATTGTGAAAGCCATGCGGTCCAAAGTTTACATCCGAGTGTTGTTATACGTCTGTTGAGGTTACATGGTAGATATTAATGTGGACATGTTATTATAACATATCTATCGGCCATTAATAAATTGCGAGTTATAGGATATTTTACCGTTCCATTAATTGCCACCGCGCACTGTATTTACGCTATAATCCGTTCTCTTACAAAGGTGATTTATCCGTGCATAGTATTTGTCTGTAATGCTCAGACATGAAAAGCTACAAAAACCAATAAGGTCGTAAGCTGCTGTAGGGAGGGCTTAGGCAGTTTTTAGGTGGATTCCAGTAACACTAATTAACTTTACAACCACTCACCAACCTTCACAGCCTCTGTTGTTGGCCCTAACAATAACCAACAAGCATTAACTGTTAACCAACCAGCCAGTTAACTACTAGTACTAACCGTAACCAGTTAGCCATCAAGTTACGAGTACTATGGCATTGAACATAAGCGTGTCCTCCATGCACAGCAATGCGCTTTATCACATTGTAGTTGATTTTTTAAGGTTTTGTTGTCCGTTCACGTGCACGGTGCTTAATCGAACATCGACATGACCGTGGCTTTCACTGCTCTGTTGTGACCAGACCTGGATCTCGCAACGAGCGGAGATGGTGGCGTTCACGTGGGCAGCATGGAGAGCGATGTGTGTAATATACGCACAGACAGGGGAGGTGTTCATTTAGCGTCTATCAAGGTAACCTCTCCGATGAATACGGCGATGTGTTTTGAACATTGAGATAACCAAATGCTAAGCGACTGCACATAAACATGTCATTGCTTGTGGTCGCAGGGTGCAGACATCAGCATTGAAAGCGAGCACGGGGATGTGTCAGTTGGAACCCTGCAGGGTAATGTGAATATCCATGCCAGAGGTCACAATGTAAGTCGCACTTAGCCATTTTCTCGTGCAGCATCACTCTGGAACTCGTAAAAGTTGATGTGTTTGGGCCATGTGCTGGGCTGTACCCCAAAATGTTGTCACCTGGGCGTTTGCATCGTGAACGTTAGAATAGACAGATGTTTATTATTACAGCAGAAAAAAATTCCCGTGAGCTTGCAAGCTCTCTACAGGTTTCCTGCGACATAACAAACACTCAAGTTACAAAAATGTAATATAAGTAAAGACATATAAACACATATAAAAATTTGTTGACCCATCAAATCGTATGATCCAATAACAAAAGCTGGGATATGTAAAAGTAGACTAAATGTATGAATAACTGAACAAACTTATAAATGTGGAGGAGACACCAGTCTACGTCTTAATGAGTAACCTAGTCAGTAGCAGTAGTAAAAGGTACAGCTAAGACAGGATGGTAAATTTGATGTGGTAGTGAGAAAGGAGAGGGGAGAATATCTATTGTAGTGTACAGCCAGCAGAAACACAAAGACAGTGAATAACGTTTTAAAAAGGAGCGTAGAAAACGAACGTATAGGAACCAGAATTAGCAAGTGATAAATCAGATTTAACTAGCCCTTAGGACACACCTCAGATTATCTTTTCTCAACATATTCAACAGTGGATGTGATCACCGGCTGTTGTCATAATATTATACTTCAGTAGAGAAAATATTTTTGGTTGGTGATTGCATGACCATTAAAAATGAAAATATAACTTCAATTCGAAGGCTTTCGTAACCTATGTTATTGATGAAATCCATTCTTCTGGGTTTCATCACTATCAGCTCTCCCATACACCGGTGTGCTGAGATAGTGAAGAATTGGCACGTTGTGTTCATGCGACAAAGCTTAGCTAATTGGCCGTGTCGGGTGTGGAGAGTTAAACGACACGATTATTTGCATCACCTAACCCAGAAGAATGGATTTCATCAATGAAGATATAAATTTATCTACGGAGACTTTAGCCTAATTCTGACACACAAACTTAAAATCCTTATAAAGGGGAATTGATAATTTTGATATCGCCACTGTAAAGATTGGAATGACCAGATTAGTAATTGATGATTGCTTCGAAAAGCTGCTCTCTCGGGACAGCCGCGTCGATGGCTCTCTCGACGCGGCTGTCCCGAGAGAGCAGCTTTTCGAAGCAATCATCATGCATCGAGCCGTGAAAACCTACATCATTACACAGACTAGTAATTGCCAAACAGCATGATGAGCGATAGGTGACATGTGACAGAATGGCAGCCAAAAGAGAGAATGGTGCCAAAGCGTTTGTTTTTTTGTTTAGAGATGGAACGATGACCTCGGTTCATGTGCAGGAGTCAGATGGTCGCAGCACTGCATTACGACATATGGTGGTGGTGTGGGGAGGTCTTCACCCAGCAGTGGATAGACCATGGCTGATGACGACACCCAGTGAGGCTCTACTCTCTGTTGCAGGCGGTGAACATCAATAAAATGCAAGCGATTAAAGCGCACATTTCCACCAAGCATGGTCCACTGAACGCTAACTTTATTTACGCGGAATCGTCACAGTTCAGCTCGACTTCTGGAACGGTCACGTTGAGGAGCACGCACGGTCAGTTGAACCTATCGTCGCCTTTAATAATCTCATCTCATTGTCAGAAACCGCTTAGTCCTGTACAGGGTCGCGGTGAGCCGGAGCCTATCCCAGCAGACACAGGGTGCAAGGCAGGGATATACCCACGACTGGACGCCAGTCCATCACCGGGCACTGCGGGCAATTTAGTCTGCGAGCCAATAAATCTATGCGGCAGCATGGTTTTTTTGACTGTGGGTGGAAACGGGAGTGCCCGGCAAAAACCCACGTGGACACGGGGAGAGAACATGCAAACTCCACACAGAAAGCAGCACCCGAGCCGAGATTCGAACCCGGGACCTCCTTGCTGTGAGGAGGCGACAGCGCTACCCACTGGGCCACCGTGCCGCCCCGTCTTTAATAATTAATAATAATAATTGATTTTCTGGAGCGCTTTTCAGCCGAGGGTCACAAAGCGCTGCACAGAGCCGCGGAGAGAACGGCGCGCCAACAACGACGACGTGAAACCGTATTCTTTTGTGGAAGCCTAACTTTGAACTCTTGTTGCCTACTGCGTGTGGCAGTACTCGTTGACTCGATTATAGATGACGGCTTGTAATGTACTACGCTGTATGAGCGTCCCATAAAGCAGCTGTCTGTTTCTAACACTTATGATGTGTATTTGCAGGTAACACAGTTGTTACTACTGACGAGGGACACATCATCGTAGGTTAGTAAATCAAATTTCCCGTTCGTATTGTTTGTAAATACGTCTGGCTATGGGGCGGCACGGTGGCCCAGTGGGTAGCGGTCGCCTCACAGCAAGAAGGTCCCGGGTTCGAATCTCGGCTAGGGTGCTGCTTTCTGTGTGGAGTTTGCATGTTCTCTCCCCGTGTCCGCGTGGGTTTTCGCCGGGCACTCCAGTTTCCTCCCGCAGTCAAAAACACATGCTGCTGCGTAAGTTAATTGGCTTGCGGACTAAATTGCCGTCGGTGCCCGGTGATGGACTGGCGTCCTATCGTCGGTATATCCCTGCCTTGCGCCCTGTGTCTGCCGGGATCGGCTCCGGCTCACTGCGACTCTATACAGGATTAAGCGGTTCTGACAATGGGGTGAGATGAGACGTGTGGCTAGGAGACGTTTAAGTCCGGCAAAAATGAGATTATCAGCTGCAGCTCAGCAGCACAGCCATTGGGTGGCACTGCCACCGTTTTGGTGTCTGAGAACTGCAATACGAGTGGCTCCCTAGACAGTAGGGGCTCCGTAGGTAGTCGGAGGGTTACACCATAACTGGTAACCCTTTTCAGAGTCGGTTACTGGTGCCAAAAGCCACCAGTAACCTATTACGGTGGGATTTTGGTCATGAAACCACCGATTCGCAGACGTGAACGGATGAACCACAAGGTGCCCCAATCACATTTGCCCTCCTTCAAATCGTATAATTTACACTTCCACGTCTTCTTTGTTACGCCATTGCTGGTGGATGGGCCTTCACTATATGGAGCTTTTGGGGATTATTTGGCCTAGTCTTCCACGCTGACCTAGGCGTTTTGTGGATAAGGTGGGCATACCCACACTGTACCCCACAGCTCTGGACCTGCTTATCGGCTAACTGTGGTGAAATTGGTACTGCTGAGTGGACAGAAGCTGTGGGGAGGCCAGGGGGGGGGTTGAATTAGGAAACCTGCTTCTCTGTTTAAACTCCCACGCCTCATCTCATTATCTGAAACCGCTTAATCCTATATAGGGTCACGGTGAAGCCGGAGCCTATCCCGGAAACACAGGGCGCAAGGCAGGAATACACCCGACGACGGGACGCCGGTCCATCGCCAGGCATTGCGGGACAATTTTAGTCTACGAGCCAATCAACCTATCCAGGAGCATGCTTTTTGGACTGTGGGAGGAAACCGGAGTACCCGGCGAAAACCCACGCGGACACGGGGAGAGCATGCAAACTCCACACAGAAAGGCACCGGAGCCGAGAGACTCGAACCCGGGACCTTCTTGCTGTGAGGCGTCAGCGCTAACCACTGGGCCACCGCGCCACCCCAACGCCGAGAGATTAAATCGGACCGGCGAACTTTGATTGCAAAAACAGTGTGATAAGCTATCGATGTGGCCTGTGTAATCCAGCACTGTGGAGGAAGCCAGGATTGGTGGCTCTAGCACAAATGTTGTGGAAGTTGCTGGCCATGGGTATCGAGGTGGAGCCTTTCCCTGGATAGCCACGAGAAGGTGGTACTGGAAGTGCACCAATTGCCATCTCCTTCCATCTGTACAGAGATGGTGTCGCCCATCACATCCAGTCCCACGGCATTCAGTCAGTTTGTATTTCAGCTGGAAGGAATCGTTGAGCTATACGACTCTTTTTAACAGTTGTGCAGCAGGAAGGAGCAGGAAAGTCAGAAGTTCTCAGGGCACTGGGGGTAATTTAGTCGGAACAATTAAGCTAGGCAACATGTCTTTTTGGACTGTGGAAGGAATCTGGAGTACTCGGCAAAAACTCACACGGACACAGGACTAAGACACAGAATCCACAGAGAAAGGCACCAGTGCTGGGAATCGAACCAATGGACCTTCTTGGTGTGAGGCAACAGCACTATTCAACTTCACCATCATTCCTCCCTTCATCGAGACGAGTTAAAAATTTCAACAATTTTCGGGTCATCTTACTACGTCAAGTAATTGATTACAGTAGTTAGGTCAATTGCAGAGAACACAGCTGTTCATTTATTCCCCTGTGCACTGTGCTACCTGTGCCTTCACAGAGAGCATGGATGGGGGGTTGATGGTTCGCACGCAGACAGGAGACATCGCTGTGCACCTCTCCCAGCCCACGATCGTGGATCTTCACAGTGAGCGAGGTACTCGCGATTTGTGGTGCTTGGGAGGAGCCAACCAAGCAAAGGCTTAGGGGGCCCCAAGCACTTCAACGGGCCTGGATTTCGGAAAAAAATTATGAATGAGCAATAAATCTGTTCATTAGTGTGACAAAGCAATGGTGTATGTCTCATTCCGATCTTTTCTGCATCTCTTCTCATCCGATTTCATCGGTCATCTCTTTTCTACATCACATTTAGGTAAATCTGCCTTAACTGTATCTCACCTTTAATCTTACTACTCCACCCATTGTCATGCCGCTGGTCCGGGGCCATGGAGGTAAGAGGCTTAGAAAAGCAGCTCAGATGTCCTTTTCCCGAGCAACTTCCTGGGGGAGTCCCAAGGTCTTCCCAGGCCAGCTGAGAGATGTAATCCCTCCAACGGGTCTGGGGTCTGCCCTGCGGTAACCTCCCAGTTGGCCGTAACTGGTACATCTCCAGAGGAAGGCACCCAGGACGCACCCTCATCAGATGCCTGAGCCACCTCAGCTGGCTTCTCTTAATGCAGAGGAGCAGCGGTTCTACTTCTTCCGGATCACTGAGCCACTCTATCTCTAAGTCTGAGCCCAGCAACACTACAGAGAAACCTCATTTCAGCCACCTGTTTCCACGTTACTTTTTCAGGCTGCGCCCGACCGAACTGTGTGGGTCACCAAGTCACGAGGCACTTGCCTGTGAGCTCCACTCCCAGGCCCGGCTCCAGAAGGGGTGCCCTGGTTTCCCTACTCCGGGCGAAGTTCTCCCTGCTGCATCTGTTCTTTTCATGAGGGTTCATTGAATCTCTATTTGTCTGGCACCTCATCTGAGTTCAGTTTGCCATGGGTGATCCCACCAGGCGCTGAGACACCGGACAGCACATCCCTCCGGTTCATTGGGGCACAGAAACCCCTCCGCCACGTTAAGGTTCCAATTCCAAGAGGGAATCTCACCACTCTGTCATCTGTAAATATATCTATTCTGTCATCTCCAGGAGTATATAAATAGGAAGGTGGTCCCCAAAGATAGACTTAGCGAGGCCCTTGCTGTACTTTGCCTTTATGGGCGATTGAAGGTTCATGAAGGTTTAGTTTAGTATTAGTACCCACTTACAGGGTTGCAGGGGACCAGAGCCTATTCTGGCATACACGGGGTGCAAGGCAGGGCTATACCCATAATGTGACGCCAGTTCCTCACATGGCACTTTTTTGGTGGATCAGCTGACCAATTAATCGAGGCAGCAGTGTGTCTTTGGACAGCGGGAGGAAACCGGAATACTCGGAGAAAACCCACGCAGACATGAGGAGAGAACAAGCAAACTCAACACAGAAAGGCACCCTAGCCGAGATTCGAACCCGGGACCTTATTGCTGTGAGGCGGCAGCGCTACTCACAACGCCACCGCGCTGCCCCATTTCGATGAAGGTGGAGGGGACAAGTCTGGTGTGAAGGCCGGTGGTTAAACTCTGATCGCCAAGGTCACTGTGTTATCGGTGCACGTGAGAGTAAATACGTTGGCATTATTTTTTTTTACTATCATAGCATCTGTGGTTGAAATATACTTGACAATGTCTATTTCTGTGCGTTTTTTGTGCTTATAGTTTTTTTCCCCTCTTGTAATCGACGTGCGAATGTTGATTATAAATGTCCTCCGTCTCGTGTCTTGTGAATAGGCGATATAAATATCAAATTCCCAGACTCCTTGGGACTAGAGTTCCTTGTTACTGGTGGAAAAGGAGTGGTCGTACATCCAGACGTTCACCTTGAGAGCACGGAAGTCTTCACCAAGGGGACCACACAGTTCCTCACAGGTTAGTTGGATGGCTGTAAAATCATGACTGTATAATAATGATACATTTCGTAACGTGCACAATCATTTGCAGATGCAAATTATCCTTTAACGTCATTCAAAGCTCGTGTTGATGTTTCAGTGTTGATTTTTGGCTTGGAAATATTGTTATGTTAATCGACACGTTTACCTAGACTGACCCAACTGAGAGTTGTGTTTTTCTTGCGAAACTTGGACAGAAGCCAAAAAAACGCAATGTTCTAATGCAAATATGGAACTCGGCTTTGCACAATCGTCTCTCCGCCACACACACATGCCACGCAAATGGAACAAACCGACCACTCATTTTTACACCCAAACAAAAAAGGGGCTTACACGCACGCGATTTGCAGTGCGTCCGTGAAAAAATAGCCTCGTGCTTTTGTCCGCAGTGGCAAAAGGCCGTGCCTGGCTCGACATGCCTTGCCAAGAAGGTTCACGCACTGCCTCTTGCCGTTGTCCGTAGGTCGCTTGAGCACCGGCGGAGTGCTGGTCAGAGCCACGTCCGGGAACGGCACCGTGCGTCTGCAACAGCAAACCTGGTTTCAGTCTCTGGGCCTAAAGCGAAAATGAACGTTGTGGGAGAAGCGAAGGCATGGACATGAATGGAGACGATTAAATCGCCTCAGAGTTCGTGGCGACATTGCAGTGCTGTGCAGTCAGGGCCACTTGTGAAACACGCGGAATCAAAGTGAATGTGGGGGCGGCACGGTGTCCCAGTGGGTAGCGCTGTCGCCTCATAGCAAGAACTTCCCGGGTTCGAATCTCAGCTTGGGTGCCTTCCTGTGTGGAGTTTGCGAGTTCTCTCCCCGTGTCCGCGTGGGTTTTCACCGGGCACTGCGGTTTCTTCCCACAGTCCAAAAAAGCATGCTGCTGCACAGGTTAATTGACTTGCAGATTAAATTGCCCGCAGTGCCCGGTGATGGACTGGCGTCCTGTCGTGTGTGGATCCCCTCCCTTGTGCCATGTCTGCCGGGAAATGAAATGAAAGCAAATGTGTGCGCTTGATGGTCCTCGTTTCTGCATTGAAATCCCTCTTCCTCCCACCCCCATGTCCTGTTTTATGCCTATTTTTTCTTCTAAGGGCACTGTCTCCTAAGATCATTCACATCGCCCTGTAGTTAACTAGTTTGGTCGAGATTCGCTTTGCATCAACTTGCACTGGCGTGTTGATCCAGACTTGTGTATGCAGCCAGCGCTCGAAGAGTTTGGTACTTTTGCCTATATACAGTAGACATGGAGGCACAGTGGATAATACTCTTGCCTCGCCATCAAAAATGACCTTTTCTGTGTGATATAAGTCTCATCTCATTGTCAGAAACCGCTTAGTCTTGTACAGGGTCGTGGTGAGCCGGAGCCTATCCCAGCAGACACAGGGTGCAAGGCAGGGATATACCCACGATTGGACGCCAGTCCATCACCGGGCACTTAGGGCAATTTAGTCCGCAAGCCAATTAACCTATGCAGCAGCATATTTTTTGGACTGTGGGAGGAAACCGAAGTGCCCGGCGAAAACCCACGCAGACACAGGGAGAACATGCAAAACTCCACACAGAAAGGTACCCGAGCCGAGATTCGAACCCGGGCCCTTCTTGCTGTGAGGCGACAGCGCTACCCACTGGGCCACCATGCCACCCGTGTGAAAATAGTGTTCTCTTAATGTCTACAGGGCTCTTCACTGGGTACTCTTGTTTGCTCCCGCAGCTAAACAAAACACGTACTATTTGGCCAATTACCTCTTAATATCTATAAAACACGCCTACTGCAGATGTAAAAACAACTATCAGCTCAACCGTTAATTAGTGTAATGATTCCTCCGACGTGGTAGGTGGCAAACCATCGCGAAGGAGGGACGCTCAACGCAGCTGTCCCGAAACGACAGCTCTTGAGAGAGCGATTCTCAGTTGTGTTTTTTAAAGTTATCTGGGAATATAAGTGTGTAGCCATCAGAAGTGTTCACATCGTCGATTCAACCGCAAGGCTTGCGGTCACTTGACCAGGCTCGTAAGTGCCGTCTGTGTGTACAGTGCTCTAGGGTTGCCCTTGTGGCCAAGTTGGCAGTAATCGATGCTCGTGAACTGGTTCACTTTTAAAGAACCACGTCGTCGTTAAACATGTACATTGTGTACATTTCAAACACATGACATTTGCCCGTGGCTGAAATCGGTGTCGGCCTCCTGAGCAAGAACAATGCGATTGAAACAAAAAGAGACGCTAAAAATAGCACTCCGTGTGGGTATCTTGAGGGCTGTTTATGTAAAATAATAAACCTATTTTTCTGTGATGTCATGGAAACATTGCATTGTAATGACCCATAAATATTTATTTTAAAATCTCGGCAAGCTATTTGCACCGGGACTTTTCCCACACACTGGCATTGAACCCCACTGTGAGTTGACCGTGGACTGTGCATAGATCACCCATCTGCTACTGTGCACAGTGTGTACATAAACGGTTATGCATTTTTAAAGCTGCTAATATTCGGCCTTTATCACCCTTACGTTACAGGATTCTTATAACGTTTCTCTTTTTTTCCAGAGCTATTTTGGTAGACAAGGCAGAGCACAAGTTTTATCACCTTTAACAGTCCAATTTTTTTTTTACACGTGTGGCTTGAAAATGAACATTCAAAACAAGTCTTACAAGTATTACCAGTCTTTGACTGAAAGAAGGCAGGCCAAAGTTATTTTAGCGATGTAATTTCAGGAAATTCAGTGCCATTTCACAAAATGCCTTATCTGTAGAACCCCCTTCCCCCCATCGGTTTTTTGTGTGTACGAGGTGGTAATGCTTTATGAAGACAACGGCGACATCCTGGAACTTAACGCTGTGGTACATCCGTTGACGTTTAGTGTGTGGTGGGATTTGCGTGTTCTCTCTGTATTCGCGTGGGCTTTCACCATCCGCTCCAAGTTTACTCCCACGTCCAGAGACCTAGGTGGATGTGTGTGCTGACGAAACAGCTCCCCGCTGCCCTGCGACTGCCTGCCCTATTGTCAATCCACTGCTGAATGAAGGCGTCCTCATTTTATCCTGGGTCATATGGGCTGGCCGCGCCCTGACCATGCTGGCAAGTGCAGACGAGGTGAAGAGGCAACCAAATCCACTCAGTATATCACGCGCCACGTAACGTTAATCCTTGGCTGGGAATCGATCGATGCCAGAATTCGTGAATCGCAGCACAACGCACAGACTATTGTGCCACGAACTCCCACCTTGTAAAGAGCAGAAAGAAATCTGGCTCATCCTGACAATCAGGCTCAAAAGAAACCCACGTCTGTTGTGGGCCAATCAGTTTGAAGGACAATGCATACGTTATCAAAGCTTCCTTGTTTGCATGTTTCGCCACATGTGTGGCTTTTGCAAACTAGACACTCTGTGAAAGGTGTCTCTTTGGTGTTTCAAGATTTTAACACCTGCACAATTGCCAGAAATGGTAAAAAACGTTTTCTACTCTTTTCAAATGTACACTGGCAAAGATACTCATAGCTTCCTACCTTTACTGTTTGTGTTTAAATTAGAACGAAAAAAGTGAACCCCCCCCCCCACCATCTCCAAGTTAACGCTAATAAAAATAGGACAGCACTGGACAGAGTCGCAAGAGTTTTTTTCAGGAGGAGTTGCAGCTGCTGAGTTCACCAGTGTATGTTAAAAGCTGTACCAAAATTAGCCGATGGGCCCTGTCGGGAAAGGTTGGTGAGGCGTGTTTGCATGCATGGCCATTTCAGAAAAAAAATGTGGTTTCCTGTTATGAGCATGGTTCTGTGGGTTTTATTTTTACATACAGCGGTGGTGTTTAAACATCCCTACCCTGTGGGAAATATTACCGTAACTATACTGCATTGTTTCATTGAAAGTTGGTTATGCAAATAACTTGGTCACAGCTAGCGGTCTCTATAGACATGTAAACATAAGTTGTCTCTTGCGTATCTGTTATAATTATTTTAAGCCGTCTTAATATATTTACATCGTTGTTTAAACACTCTACTCGCTGGCTTTATAACCCCTGCATTTAAATGTTAATGAATCTGAATGGTATTTGCTGACTCGTGGCTTTGAAAAAATATATATATCAGAGACGTAACCGAAGACGTGTGCACCAAGAACAGCAATTCTATTCTCGCGTTTGGAAATACTGTATGCTCAGGAGCTAAATGCTGCTTGTGGGTCAGCTAGAACGATGAGAAGAGGGGCTTTGGGGGAGAGTCGCTGTTTTTCCCGTCACAATCGCGAACAATGGTGGTCGTCTATCAGGTTCATCATAGTTTAGGTTGCTTGGCCACAGCCGATGATGCTAGTATTGACTTGCTGGGCTTCTGATGCGGTTCATGGTTACGGCCTTCGACCAGCTATTGGAGGTAAAGCAGAATAACCCAACGAGGTAGAGGGCATATTGGATGGAGTACTTTTAGAAAACGGAGCTTGATAATAAAAATAAATATACCGGTGATCCAAAACGTAAAAAGTGTCCATTAAAGCTATAGAAGATCTCATCTCATTGTCAGAAACCGCTTAGTTCTGTACAGGGTCGTGGTGAGCCGGAGCCTATTCCGGCAGACACAGGGCACAAGGCTGGGATATACCCACCGGGCACTGCGGGCAATTTAGTCTGCAAGCCAATCAACCTATGCAGCAGCATGTTTTTTGGACTGTGGGAGGAAAACGGAGTGCCCGGCAAAAGCATGCAAACTCCACACAGAAAGGCACCCGAGCCGAGACTCGAACCCGGGACCTTCTTGCTGTGAGGCGGCAGCGCTACCCACTTGGCCACCGTGCCGCCCGCGACAGAAGATATGTGCTTGAATTACATCGAGAGCCAGAGGAAGATGTGGATGAGAGAACACAGTTGAACGACATAGAAGTAATTTAAAGAGTTCAGAAAAGTGTACTTGCGGATAAGGTATACATGCAAAACGAATTACCACAATGGACAAGAGTAACTGCGAAATAGCAGCCAACGAATGGAATCCTTGGAAACATTCTCAACTGGTTGGTCGTGACCCATCAGCGGGCTGCGAGCGCCACCTATCGGTCCGTGGAGACCAGATACAAGTGGGCCCTTCAGGTACAAAAAAGACGAGAAGCCCTGTTCTCCAGACCAGACGCCGTTAATGGGATTGAGTGATTAAACCAGCAGGAGTGCAAGGCAGAGTCGATTGGAAAGTAATAACGCGTGAGACAATTGCGGCTTGGGAATGGAAGGCTTAGCCGATGATGATGGTGGTATATTTAAAGACACGACGCCACTTAATCATTTTTAATTTTACACGGCGTGTCAACGCCCTTTGAATGCCTTAATGAAATTGCCGCCGGTGCCCCGAGGTGTTGTAACTTGCTCTCCCCTCCCCGCTGGACAAGCGTTTAAAGGCGTTACATCGCTCAGCGGTTCTTTCCAGCTTAAAACTCACACCGTGAGAAATGATCCCATCTCATTGCCAGAACCGCTTAGTCCTGTACAGGGTCGCGATGAACCGGAGCCTATCCCGGCAGACAGGGCGCACGGTAGGGATATACCCACGATTGGAGGCCAGTCCATCACCGGGCACTGAGGGCAATTAAGACTGCAAGCCAATTAACCTATGCGGGAGCATATTTTTTTGCCCTGTGGGAGGAAACCGGAGTGCCCGGCGAAAACCCACGCGGACACGGGGAGAGAACTCGCAAACTCCACACAGGAAGCAGCACCCGAGCCGAGATTCGAACCCGGGACCTTCTTGCTGTGAGGAGGAGGCGACAGCGCTACCCGCTGGGCCATCGTGCCGCGCCCGCGTGTGAAATGATGGATACTGGAATTCTAACAAAACGCATCGGTTTAAATGTGTGGTCGAGCTGTGGTCTCTGGTCGCGATTTGTGTGCAAGTAAAACAAGCTGCGCACAACCTCGTCTTCGGCGCCCTGTGTCTGCCGGGATAGGCTCCGCTCGCCCCTCCCCGCCCCCCAGCGAGACCCTGTACAGGATTAAGCGGGTATTGGTAATAATGATGATGATTAATTATAAGAAGATAAACAGGGAAAGGAAGTGTACACAATCTTGCCCAAAAAGTTTAAAAACGAGCATCATCCGTGCACGTGGTCCGGGCGTCGCATTGAGAGAGAACCTCTGTGGGTTTATTTGTTTAAAACAACACAACAACTGAACAAACATTTAAGAGTTTGTTTATACAGCTCCGGCGGCTGGGGTCGAGTCATGAACCACGCGGATGAGGAACAGTGTCTCGACGTGACTGTCCGATTAAAAAGTTCGCGGGCCATCTGCTCTGCACGCACAGTGAACGCATACAGTGAGGTCTTAAAGCTCTCTGTACTGTACGCGGGCGCGTTGACAAACATTATTGTGGCAATGACTCACGACGCGGATAAATGTTAAGGCACAGGCGAGCGATCCACACGGCTAAACCCCACTGCCGTCTATATATTTTTTAAAATAATACATAAATAACGTGTAGCGTAAATACAATTAACAACGCGCGTCTATATATTAAAATGTAGAGATTGGCAGCCACGCGGAGAGCCGGCGCCAACATCCGTCGCACACACAGCGATGATTTCGCGCACTCGATGTTTATTATCGATGTGCAGCGCTTTGTGGCCCTCGGGTGACAGGCGCTCGACAACCGCGGTTATTATTGTTATTATTATTATTGCGGGATTCCTGCGGTACAGTAGTCGTTTGAACCAGACGCGAGGATGAGGAGACTTTGCGTTCAGGAATGTAGCGACATTTTTTTACCGGAGTGCCATTGTGTTATTCTCGGCTCAGCATTGCGTCTTAATGTCTCTTTGCCAGAAAAAAAACCCACTCTTAAATAATAATAATTATTATAAAGCGTTACCATGGTGACTCGTCAAGGCTCTCCCTCCCAAACCCCTCGACCATAAATCCCTTCCTCCCCCTTCCCAACCCCCCCCTCGGGGACCGACCAATCACGCGGCGGTGTTCACGTGCACACGCTCCCCGGCGGCCAATCGGCGAGGAGCGCGCCTACGTAGGTGCGCGTGACCGTAAACCTGGCGGAAGGGCACCGCCAAGTGCCGCGCCGTGGGCGGGGGGGGTGGTGTGGTTCTGTATCCATGCGCACAGGCGGCGGCTCAATCCATTGTTTAGCCCGGGGGGGGGGATGG
>JAZEWT010000021.1:4084387-4099057 GCA_036362905.1 Mordacia mordax | reverse complement strand
TTTTAAAGAGGCGAAGCGTGTCGCTCTCTGCTTTTGTTTCGTGGGCATGCCAGGCTTGGCTTGGCCTCAAGGTGACTCTTGAGATATGCTCTCACCTGCAGTATTGCTTTACCTGCCACTTGGTGAGCTTATGTGTAAAACACAGATGAGACATCCTGCACCAATTGGACTTTTTGTTGTTGTTGCTGACTTGTAACTTTACAAAAAAAACTTTACAACTGGGCAGGTGTTAACCATACCGACCAAATGTTATTGAGTGCAGATTTGAGGGCCTGCATATTCCTGGGGGGGGGGAGGGGGGTGATTACCCCGGGGCTTGTTGGGTGCTTAGCCGGTGAGAGGTGATTGGGAGATCAAATAGATGTTTCGAGCAACGACCCTTCGTTCGCTTGAAGTCAGGTCATCGATTACACAGTTTTCATGTTAAGGTCACAGTGTTATTGAGCAATGAGCTTGTGCACTACTATCAGCGCGGTAATATCAGCAAATAATGTAATTATTCTCATTATTTCGCCGAAACTTCTGGACGCAATAGCCTCCTTGGTACAAGTTCGCCAAAAATAATATATTTGCAGCCATTCTCCAATGGTTCGCAGAACACCTCTGTTCCTGGCAGGATTTGTTTGTGTGGGGGGCTGAATCCTAACTACCTGCTGGTGCAGAACTCGTTTGTATAGTTTCCGTGGTTTGTCTCCACTTTTTGAATGACTAATTGAAAAATGTTGGCCGGTCTTTATTGTGACAACACCCGGATGTCAATATAACCTTATTAACCGCAGCATGAAATTGTTGCGACGAGACTCCAGCCTTGGCCACGGTGTTGCGTCCCCGTGGGGGTTACTCACGTCCACATACAAATGTCACTCTGAGCGCAGTCGATTTGAAGGAAACGCCAGTACACGTATCCGGTGCAGGCGCACACGTGGCCCAAACTTGATTGACGTGAACAGTCAAAATTTGAGAATGGGTGCAGCTTTCAGCGTCGGTGATGCCTCGTACAAATGTTCCGTCGTTGCTTCAGTATGATAACGCCTTGTCTCTTGCACCCGAAAGAGTGCTGTTTGTTGCCGCACGCTTGGAGTTTTGGGGTTATTTTTTTTTTACACGTGCGCGGTGGATGCGTTCCGTGATGGGTGGCCGAGGCGCCCGTGTGTATTTCGGATGAGCATGAGTCACTGAGTGTGTCGGAGCGAAGGGAAGCACGAAATGTCTGTAACCTGGCTCGAAGTTTGCAATGCGCCCCTCCGTGATTCATCGACCTACATTTAATAACTTATTGGCTCGCCACAATCAACAGACTGTGGCTATTTCCTAAGCAGTGTGCAGGTGGTGTACACAAATAGGCCATTGTTATGTTAATGTGTAATCAAAGAGGGGGTTGCAGTCTTAATCTCTGTGCATTAATGTGTCGCTGTGTGCGTGGCCGTGGTGCTGGTCACCCACCTCCTCCTGTGCCGTGTCGACCTTCCTTCGTAGGTGCTATTGGCTAAACGACACTTGGCTCTGCAGTCTTTTCTGGCTACACGGGGACCTTTGCCTGCATCTTTGGTTTTGTGGCCAGGGAATGACTGGACTCACTTGAGTGCGACGTTTATCACGCGCGAGTGCTTGCATCAAGACAATCGCGCTTGCGGGACGCTGCACGGCACGAGACTCTGCACGGCACGAGACTCTGCACGGCACGAGACTCTGCACGGCACGAGACGCTCCGGTCTCTGCGCGCAGACACCGCGAGCCGTTTCCGTCACTCAGACAAGACAGGGCAGCAGCAACGCTGGCTGCGGACAAGCCCCGTGAGCGAGCTCCTGCAGCGGGGTCCCATTGGGGTTCCTGCGACGAGCGCGTCGCTGGCAAATCTTTGGGGTTTCGCGCTTGGCAGATGCCTCTCGCCGCATCCGTGGGACTCCGTTGCCGCGCACTGTTTTATTGAACGGTGAAAATGTTTGTTTTTCTAGGGATGGCACCGTGGGGCAGTGGGTAGCGTTGTCGGCTCACGGTTCTTTCTGTGTGTGGAGTTTGCGAGTTCTCTCTTTCCCTGTGTCCACGTGGGTTTTCGCCGGGTGCTCCAGTTGTATCCCACTGTCACACGCTGCTGCCTAGGTTATAATTGGCCTGCTGAGTAAATTTGCCCCCCCCCCCCAAAAAAAAAAACTGCCCTTCGATGTACTGGCTTCATATCCGGGGAATAGCCCTGCCTCGCTTCATGTCAGTACAGGATGAAGTGAGAACTGATACTGAACTGAAGGTCCTCCCTACGTCAACTCTGTCAACGCAAATTCATCGTCAGGATTGGTTACTCAATTGAAAGATCGAATCTTGAGAGTGCTCTCCATAGTTCTTCTTTCGGGTTAGCCGTGTCGAGTCTTTCGTCTGTCTCCCTCGCGACGTTTAGCCTCGCAGCACGTTGCCCGCTATGGTGATCGATTGTCATAGATCGAGCCGTGAAAACCTACGCCAGAATAGAATGTTGTTTTAGATTATCCGATGCTCGTAACCACGACCGGTTAAAGTTAGATGAAGTTAGATTTCTAACCGTGTGTTAGACGGTTCGAAATCTAACCATGAAGTTGGCCAATATGCTCTGCACCACACTGCCTCCATGGTAATACCTCTCATCTCATCTCTCATCTCATTATCTGAAACCGCTTAATCCTATATAGGGTCACGGTGAGCCGGAGCCTATCCCGGAAACACAGGGCGTAAGGCAGGAATACACCCGACGACGGGACGCCAGTCCATCGCCGGGCATTGCGGGACAATTTTAGTCTGCGAGCCAATCAACCTATCCAGGAGCATGCTTTTGGACTGTGGGAGGAAACCGGAGTTCCCGGCGAAAACCCACGCGGACACGGGGAGAGCATGCAAACTCCACACAGAAAGGCACCCGAGCCGAGAGATTCGAACCCGGGACCTTCTTGCTGTGAGGCGTCAGCGCTAACCACTGGGCCACCGCGCCGCCCGCCCCCCATGGTAATACCATGACACGCTTTGGAGCAACGACAAACAAGGCATTCGCTGCACAATATCCGTGCACCGAATCGGACTCGTCGATGGGCCCAGGGGCAAATGTTTGATCTGTTGGTACCACCAAACATAGCGATAGCAGAGTTGGGCCAACATCTTCAAACAGCCAACAGGTGAATTACGCAATAACTTTATTTAACAGGTAATCTGTGTTATCACATAATCCCGCTTGTATCAACAATCCACACATGCTGGCATCCTTAAACATTTGCCCCACATTGTGGAACTGTTTGAGTTAATCACTTGTGCAGTCGACTCGTAAAATGAATTAACGTTTTTGTGACCAATCACAGTACTCGGGCCCCTGTCAAGAAGGTGAAGGTCCTCAAATCCCACGGCGAGAAGGATGGAAATGCCCTGCATTAACATCTACGCTCGGCACTATTGCAGCTAAGAGGTCACAATTTTGAAATGAAGTGAAGTTAATGTCCACCTTTTTTTCTGGTTATTTGATTAATAACGAAATGAACAACGATTGGTGGGGTAAAGTTAGACAACCGGCTAGCCTGGCGCAAGTTGTCGCATATAACTAAATGATTTCCCAGGATCTATCCCCAAAAACATTGGAGAAAAACGGATATGTCTTTAAAACGGAGAGCCTTTCATCATTACCAACACCCGCTTAATGCTGTACAGAGTCGTGGGGGGCTGGAGCCTATCTCGGCAGACAGAGGGTGCAAGAAGGGGCTATACCCAGGATGTGACGGCAGTACATCGCAGGGCACTGGGGGTAATTTACTCAGGAGGCCAATTATTCTGGGCAGCATCGTGTCATTGGACGGTGGTGCTGGAGGGGGGAAATCGGAGTACTTGGCGAAAACCCACGCAGACACGGGGAGAGGGAGAGAGAGAGAAAGCAGACAAACTCCACACAGAAAGGCACCCGAGCCGCGAAGCGAATTCAGGTTCTTCAGCGCTGCCTGCACAAGAAGTTGACAGGTCTCGGACAATCCACTGCTAGATCAGTGTCCACGCACTCTACGCGATGCGAACCCAAGCTCGCTCCACGGCCACCACCCATTGACGATTTTGCGAACCGGTCGTGGGCCTCCACTAGGTCGACTCGGCCTCAAAATTGTATTGTTATTAACGGAGTACGGTTGCGAACATCGCCACTGGGCAGACAGAGGCGGGCGGCCGTGGTGCTGGCCACCCACCTCCTCTTGTGCCGTGTCGACCTTTATTGTCCGCTACTGACTAACGGCACACAAGGGATGTTTGTGATTAAAGCAAACCTGACCACCCCACGCAGTCATAACCCCCCCGCCCAGAACGGGTCTTAATAATCCCTGGCGTTCACGCGAAAATGTTCAGCAGCTTGAGAGAACGGGCAATTAGTTTGATTGGCGTGAGACAAAACCGCCCGTGCACCCCCGCTCTGCCCCTGGTCGGGGCTGAGAGGAGGGGGCAGGTGGGCGACTGGGTGACAGTCGCGCCGTTGTGGTTGTTGCTGAGCGAGCCATTGGCTCGGCCCCGTGTGTTGTAAAGTAAGTTATAAATACGATACCGCCGCCCTTTCCTGGAAAGGTCTTGCGCGGGGCGCGGTAGTTTTCGGCAAATGCCCTCCTCCCGTTTATTCTGTGCAGTCTGTTATTAATATAGAGAGACAGAAAACAAAACCATGGGGGGTGGGGGGGGGAGGTGTGGGTTGTTGTTGTTTGTCAACAGGCGACCTCTCTCTGTCTCTCAAGTTCGACCACGATGGGATGTTTTAATGCCTCACTTTAAAAATAAAAATAACTCTCGTCACGTTTTGAATAAATTGCACTTGTAGAGCGCGTTTCACCCGAGGGTCACAAAGCGCTGCAGCAGAGCTGCGGAGAGAACGGCGCGTCAACAACACATTTGTTTTTTTTTTAAACCATCTGTCATTGCATAAAATGCCTTACCTCTTCAGAACAGATCAAACGAGTGTGAGTGTTGGGCCACAGGCAAGCAGATTCCAGTTGCTATAGGTTTTCAATTCTGATGACGGTTTTAACCGGTTAATGTTAAGTGTGTAAGGTGAACGGTATATATCATTGCTACAGTATACGTACCTACTGCATTGCATTCAGAGAATGCAATGTAATGTAGCTCGCTCGAAAGTTGCCTGGTTTAATAACATTCCCTAAAATTATTGACCATTTACATGTAATGCACATTAGATGCATGTTCAGGTTATTTTTGCAGCGCTTAGGATGCTTGACCGGTGCCAGTAGCATAATTAGCTTCTCAGCATCAGTGGGTGACAGGATGTTCTTGCAGACGTGCCGTTCTCTCCGCAGCTCTGTGCAGCGCTTTGTGACCCTCGGGTGAAAGCGCTCTATTAATGCAATTATTATTATAAGCATGTTTCTGTCCGTGCGTTGGGTGACATTTAGACACATTAAGTCAAAACGAAAAACAGCTTAGGGCCCTCGCTGCAATAGCGTTGGGTTGCTTCACGAGCGAGGTATAACAAGTGGGTCTTTACGCTGTCCCAGGTGGAATTGTTTGGCCAGAGAAAGCAACTCGACTACAACCACACTGGCTGTTTGGGGGTTTCCTGGCAACCGCAGGCAACAGCCCGAGGAGTTGTGTGCGCGTGAGTCGTGCTTGTGTTCTGTGAAATAACATAAATTATATTATTTTGCCAAACCTACAGCGTGGGCTTGTTTCAAGTATACGGGGTTTGAAGAGAGGCACAAACGACAGTGTTGTTGATTGGATTATACTGGCGTGGCTGCTAGAAGGGGGCGGGGGGCGATCATGTTGTTGACCACAGGATTTTAAATAAACGTTAAACGCCACATGGAATGAGTAACTTACGAACTGCATTTGTCCATTGTGAAATTCTCCTGTGACGCTCTGACGCCCCGTGCGTATGTGGGACCGCTGCCTCGCACCCATCGTTGCTCGATTTGACTCAAGAAATGTATCCTGGTGGGCGGCACGGTGGCCCAGTGGGTAGCGCTGTCGCCTCCTCACAGCAAGAAGGTCCCGGGTTCGAATCTCGGCTCGGGTGCTGCTTTCTGTGTCGAGTTTGCATGTTCTCTCCCCGTGTCCGCGTGGGTTTTAGCCGGGCACTCCGGTTTCCTCCCACAGTCCAAAAAACATGCTGCCGCATAGGTTAATTGGCTTGCAGACTAAATCGCCCACAGTGCCCAGTGATGGACTGGCGTCCCATCGCCGGTGCGCCCTGTGTCTGCTGGGATAGGCTCCGGCTCACCGCGATCCTGTACAGGACTAAGCGGTTTCTGACAATGAAATGAGATCAGCCAATTCATTAATTCATGTGTTTTTTTAGTCGTGGGAGGAAGCCGTGGGAACAAACCCGGGAACCAGGAGAAAACACGCCCAGTACAGGAGGAGAAGACACAGACGCTACATAGAAATAAGCCCGTGATGGGAATCAAACCGCTCCAGGCAGGACTTTCTGTGTATGGCAGATGTTACCGCTGCCTCGCACTGAATTTTGGAGAAAAAGCAGGCTTAGTAATGGAACACGAGCTTCTAATGTTCACAACACAGGCGTGTAATGTATAAGGGTATCAGCTACATGTCTGCAGGACTGCAGTGCAAAACAAAAACCCTTGATAACAGCCCAAGCCCTTAAAACAACGTGTGCTTATTAATGGAACACTGAGTTCTAGCAGTGTTTGTAAGTGCAAGCCAGTGCGACCTCATGACGCATTACATAAGCGGAGATAGTATCAGCTCAGGTTTTTTTGTGGACTAAAGTCTCACCCAGCTTTAGTCGGGTCACATGTAAGACAATACAGCAGCGTTTTTTTTCTCCCCTGTTAAGCTATTTGGCGAGCGTGCGGCACGGTGGCCCAGTGGGGTAGCGCTGTCGCCTCCTCACAGCAAGAAGGTCCCGGGTTCGAATCTCGGCTCGGGCGCTGCTTTCTGTGTGGGAGTGTGCGAGCTTCTCTCCCCGTGTCCGAGTGGGTTTTCGCCGGGCACCCCGGTTTCCTCCCACAAAAAAACATGCTGCCGCATAGGTTAATTGGCTTGCCGACTAAATTGCCCACAGTTCCCGGTGATGGACTGGCGTCCCATCGTGGGTATATCCCTGCCTTTCTGCCTGTGTCTGCCGGGATAGGCTCCGGCTCACCGCGACCCTGTGCAGGATTAAGCGGTTTCCGACAATGGAGATGAGTTGGGACGCTATTTGGTTACCTTGTTATCCTCTGGCGTCTTATTTTTAAGTCAGCAAGAACATTACCTTCCAACAAACAAAACGTTACCCTTGCCGATTTTACGTTCTTATGTCGTCGTTGTTAACGCCCGGCTCTCTCCGCAGCTACGCGCAGCGCTTTGTGACCCTCGGGTGAAAAACGCTCTGTAACTGCAATTATTATTATTATTATTAAAGTTACATAACTGCACGCGTGCATCAACGTGAGCCGACCTTTGCTATTCTTTTACGGCTGTCCCACGTTCGGAATGTCAGCGCGCCGTGATTACAAGGCGTTGGCCTTGGGTGGAACGACTCAAGTGTTCCGATGATCGCCAAGAACAACGAAAACTTGGTGGCAGGACCCTCCTTGCAAAGGGGATCTTGAGGCTCGGCGAGAGCTTCTTTGGGGGGGGATGGAACACGCGTCGCGATTCTTTTCTTGCAGATGGCAGATATGTTCATGAGCTAAATACCAACGACGAGATAATTGTAGAAGCAAGAGGCTTTTGTTTCGGAAAAAGTTGTAGTTTTGATGTTGCTCCATTGAAGTAGAGCAGACTAGCGTAGTAATAAACTCAAGATTATAATCGACACTTTACTTAAAATGGGCGGCACGGTGGCCCAGTGGGTAGCGCTGTCGCCTCCTCACAACAAGAAGGTCCCGGGTTCGAATCTCGGCTTGGGTGCTGCTTTCTGTGTGGAGTTTGCATGTTCTCCCCGTGTCCACGTGGGTTTTCACCGGGCGCTCCGGTTTCCTCCCACAGTCCAAAAACCACGCTGCTGCATAGGTTAATTGGCTCGCAGACTAAATTGCCCGCGGTGCCCGGTGATGGAGTGGCGTTCCATCGTGGGTATATCCCTGCCTGGCGCCCTGTGTCTGCCGGGATAGGCTCCGGCTCACCACGACCCTCTTTAGGACTAAGTGGTGTTTGACAATTCGATGAGACCTTTCTTAATCGATTGCTTTTTGTGTTGCAGTGTACGTGCAGACGTTAGTAGTGCAAGTGTTCTAAGTATTACAAGCGGAACTTTTAAGCATCAGCAGCCATGGTAAAACCAAGCTGTTGCTACCTTTCACCATCCTACGGTATAGTAATCCATCTAGCCTCCCCACACTGTCTTGCCCCATCTCCCAGCTTCTCGACGGATGCTCTCTCACATTCATCGCGTTCCTGGGCCGTCACTGTCGGTATTATTTTTGACCATTGAAGTCACAGCCCCTTCTTCCAGCGACCGACCCGTGTCCTTCACGAGCCCCACTCGTTGCATTTTCCTGGAAGTATTTTTTTTGTGTGATGCCATTATGCTGTTGTTGACGCGCCGTCCTCTCCACAGCTCTGTGCAGCGCTTTGTGACCCTCGGGTGAAAAGCGCTCTGGAAGTGCGGATATTATCTCATCTCATTGTCAGAAACCGCTTAGTCCTGTACAGGGTCGCGGTGAGCCGGAGCCCAACCTGGCAGACACAGGGCGCAAGGCAGGGATATACCCACGATGGGACGCCAGTCCATCACCGAGCACTGCGAGCAAATTAGGTTTCAAGCCAATTAACCTACGCAGCAGCATGTTTTTTGGACTGTGGGAGGAAACCGGAGCGCCCGGTGAAAACCCACCCGGACACGGGGGAGAGAACATGCAAACTCCACACAGAAAAGCACCCGAGCCGAGATTCGAACCCGGGACCTTCTTGTTGTGAGGAGGCGACAGCGCTACCCATTGGACCACCGTGCCGCCCGCAAATATTATTATTATTTTCATTAATGTGCCCTGTGTTTCTCTAATCCATGTGTTCCTCTTCCCTGCCCCATCAATGTATGCACCGTCGCATCTTTCGGTAAATCAGCCCGTAGGGCACGGGAACTTTGAACGGCTTCTCTCCGCTTAAAAAAAAAAGAGCCTCGGTCGGTCGTGATGGTCGGCGTGCCTTAATCGAGACGCATAGACTGAACAACACGTGTTACTACCATAGCATACCGGTGGTTCGGATTCTCATAGCACCCGTTACACCAACAGCTGGCTGTGCGCTGTGGTTTTTGCAGAGCCTAGAGGAGAACTTTTGGACAAGTACGGGCACTGTTTTTAAGTGTGGTGGGGGGGGGTTTGACCCCTTCATTTGACAGCTGGTGCTATTGTGATTGTCGTTGAGGCTATTATCGAATTAGGGCGCTGTTCAGCACTGGCGCCTCTGAACAACAGCGACGAAATACCACCCCATTCATGGTCGCCTGTGCTGAGAGAGTAGCGATCTTCGCTGATCACGAAACATAACCCAAACACATGTCTTCTGGACATTGAAGTGCTGTCGTCCTTCCTGCCAAACTGTGATGGTGAGATTTAAAGAGCGTACTTAACTCACAAGCACAGCCCATCATTACTCAAAACAAACACATACAGAGTGTGGCGAACTTCGCTTATCACGAAACATACCCAAACACATGTCTTCTGGACATTGAAGTGCTGTCGTCCTTCCTGCCAAACTGTGATGGTGAGATTTAAAGAGCGTACTTAACTCACAAAAAAAATCCATTACAGCACAATGTATATATTTTTCTCTGTAATGTGTTTTTTATTCCGAGGCCAGGGCGCCTTGCAGAGCTCGTTGTCGTGGCATTAACTGAAGGGGTGGAATAAATCTCCATCAATTCGTAAAATATAATCTTTTGGTCGGTCTGAGGCTTAAATCGCAGATGTGCTGGGAGCCACTGTTGGTTGTGGAGCGGTGGGACGTGTGATATTCAGCCACACTCGTGTGCCGAAGTCACTCACTCACTCGCTCGCTTGCTCGCTCGCAAACCAATTCGTACACCGGCTCATTCGCCAACTCACTCGCACGATCAGTTGCTCGCCGGGTCGGGCCCTCCGTTGTTGATGGCACGTGGCCTCCTGTCCTCGCTCCTCGGCTCGCCTGGCGTCACAGCGACCGGGAGGATTGTGTTTTAATTCCACGACACCTCCCTCTGCTGGCACGGTGGTCCAGTGGGCAGCGCTGTCGACTCCTCACAGCAAGAAGGTCCCGGGTTCGAATCTCGGCTCGGGTGCCTTTCTGTGTGGAGTTTGCATGTTCTCCCCCGTGTCCGTGTGGGTTTTCACCGGGCACTCCGGTTTCCTTTCACAGTCCAAAAAACATGCCGCTGCATAGGTTAATTGGCTTGCAGACTAAATTGCCCGCAGTGCAGATGGACTGGCGTCCTATCGTGGGTATATCTCTGCCTTGCGCCCTGTGTCTGCCGGGATAGGCTTCTGCTCATCGCAGCCCTTTACAGGTCTAAGCGGTTTCTGACAATGAGATGAGATGACTCCTCCCTCTGCATCTCTCTCGATTCCAACCAATGCCTCTTGCACTGCGTTGGCTGCAGAAAATGCGGGAGCATGCGTTAAGCACCAACAGTGAAAATAACGTTTGGTGCAGGTTTAAAGTAGTTGCTCTTATGGCGCAATGAACATTGCGGTTGTTCTCATAGACCGTAATTTTTAGTATTTTGAGAAAAGCAACTTTTTGTTGATCAACAAACTAATAATTGCAATACACGAAAAAGTGCTAACACTAACGAATAACAATTATTCGGTCTATATGTACTCTTTTGCCAGTACAGAGATGTTAAAAATAAGTCTTTACCATTTCTGGCAATAATACACGTGTTCAGGTCTTCAAAACACCGAATATACACCTCATTTCTTTAACTCTTTTTGTGTATCGCAAATAATAGTTTGTTCAACAAGACATTTATTTTTTCATAATAAAAGAACTGGCGTTAGCCCATGCGTCCATTGAACCATCCACTTGTATAATATGTTCACCCGTGGCGTTGCTTTGGTATGTATGTGTTTGTTTTGAGTAATGATGGGCTGTGGAATGTTCTCTCTTAGTTGTGCTGTTGGCAATCCATGTCAAATTATTGATATCGCAAGCATTGCTGGAATAGCACACTCATTATACCATTACTGTACTTAACATTCTCAACAGACAGACAGACGCATTAGCTTTGAATCACTACAGTCGATTCTCATCTAGTCATCTCATTGTCAGAAACCGCTTAATCCTGTACAGGGTCGCGGTGAGCCGGAGCCAATCCCGGCAGACACGGGGCGCAAGGCAGGGATATGCACACAATGGGACGCCAGTCCATCACCGGGCACTGAGGGTTATTTAGTCTGCGAGCCAATTAATCTTCGCAGCAGCATGTTTTTGGACTGTGGGAGGAAACCGGAGTGCCCGGCGAAAACCCACGCGGACACGGGGGAGAGAACTCGCAAACTCCACACAGAAAGGCACCCGAGCCGAGATTCGAACCCGGAACCTTCTTGCTGTGAGGCGACAGCGCTACCTGCTGGGCCACCGCGCCACCCAGTCGATTCAAATACGCACATCATAGGTCCATAACAGACAACAGTGCCTTAACCGATTGTTCGGGCGAATGTTGTCAATGAGAGTGCATGAGGGGCTGTATGGCCAACACTATACTCTGCCGCCTTTGTCTCTCAGCTTCCGATGTTCCCACAATACACCAGGCAGTCATTTAAGGCCATGTGAATCGAGTGGAGGCCTAATACCGGTTCAGATATCACCGTTATGGGTCGCGAGCGGGAATCGAACTCGGGTCGCTGGATTTCGAGGCGCTGTTCGCTACCCACTGCACTGCCTCTCCCCATGCATCCTTACTCAACCGCATCCTCAATCCCGTGAAGAATTTCTTTTTCTCGAGAAATCCTTTTGTGCTCGAAGGATGGCACAAATCTCAGATGTGCACATGTCCTTGTGCGTGAAATGAGGCTGAAGGCTCGTAGCTGACCATCCCGTTGCAAGGATCTTTTTTTTATCAGGGAAGTGACATTGGGACACTGTGCGTGATAGTAATCCAGGGCTCACAATGCAGCGTTTTCGAATATCGACATGTTGTGCCATGTGACCCTGACACTCCATCTTTACTCCTCCTCCCCCGACGCACCGTTTGTCTCTCTTGACATATCAATGGCTCATTGAATGACATTTGCAGCGCTGTAATGCTCATTACGCGTTTGCAAGAGTTTATTTTTTTTGAAACCCTTTGTCAATGCACTGCCGCATGAAGGCCTCCTCGTGCCACCATCAGCCGTCGCTTTATATCCAGCGATAGAACTGGAATCAGAAAATTCTCAGCCAGCACCTGGACCACGAGTCGATTTCATCGCTCCACCACCTCAAATCATTAAAAACCTTCACGGCCACTCCCCACGGCCGCGCCGTGTTGTCTTGTGTAACGACCTCTGTTGTTGTGACCGCCAGATTGCGTCTTCTTCCCCAAAGTGGTTTGGGTGGACATCGCCAGGGTTAATGGCCGGCTCGTAGAATTTATCGCTCCCCTCCATTGCACTTTGGCCGTTGCCACGGCGAAGCAGAGCCGGCCTCTACACGCGGCCTCACTCTGTTGCCGTGACGTCACTATGATGCTCTAGTGGGGGCCGCTGGTCACTCTCTTAAGAGTGACCATGGGAGGCCGAGATAGACTTGCCAGCTGTCCCGTGTTTTTTTTCTCTCTCCCAGGATTGAGGCAGTTGTACTGGGAAATCTGTACGTTTTCACGGAGCAAGTAACTTTACAATTTCTGAGGTTTGGCCATGCATTACTTATTCTGTTAGAATTTGAATATCTGCCTGTCTGTGACTGGAAACAGTGATTTGTGTTTGAAATGTAGCTCATGTTAGCGCTTTGTGACCCTCGGGTGAAAGGCGCTATATAAATGCAATTATTATTATTATTTATGTTGCATTTGTTCCCTCTCAATGAGCAATATGTTACTTATATTGTGTTCCCCATTGCAACGTCCACTGTGTTTTTATTTATTTGGTTAATTGCGTGCAATGCTGTGTGTAAATGTGTTTTTGTCGTTTTAATTTCTTTGGTTAATTTGTTATTTATATATATGTAACTCATTTGTTGTGTCGCAGGAATGCCATAAAGGGCTTGCAAGCCCACTGGGTATTTCTGTGCTGTAATAATAATATCCCTGCCTTGCGCCCTGTGTCTGCCTGTTTTTAATGTCCGCATGAGAGCAATGCAACATTTGCCAAATACGCTGGCATTCTGCCGGGGTCTAATGGTGAGCACAGGGAGGTAATGATATTTGAAAACTATATTTCTATGGGGAACAACAAAAGGACGCAAGATTGGAATGGATGCGTGCGTATCATTTGTTTGAAGTGTGCTTATGAATGTCATGTCCTCTGTACATCTGTTAAGAGTTGTTTTACGATGGTATAAACTGTGTTGACTAGGGTGGATAGACGTATGATTTTTTTCAATAGTTTGTGGAACCCAGTTTGTTTTTTGTGCAGGATTGTGGGGAAGGGCCGCTGGAGACAGGTTCGCTGGTTATCTCATCTCATTGTCAGAAACCGCTTAGTCTTGTACAGGGTCGCGGTGAGCCGGAGCCTATCCCGGCAGATACAGGGTCTAAGGCAGGGATACACTCACGATTGGACGCCAGTACATCACCGGGCACTGAGCAATTTAGTCTGCAAGGCAATTAACCTATGCAGCAGCATGTTTTTTGGATTGTGGGAGGAAACTGGAGTGCCCGGGGAAAACCCACGAGGACACGGGGAGAACATGCAAACTCCACGCAGAAAGGCACTCGAGCCGAGATTCGAACCCGCTTGCTGTGAGGCGACAGCGCTACCCACTGGGCCACCGTGCTTACTGGTTGTATGCAGAAGATATTTGGTGACCAATGAGGGGGGGAAGCCTAAGATCAGATGGTGGGAGAGAGTTATGTCAAATCTTAGAGGTCACTTGTCTGCTGTGTCGCAGCCACTGGACCTGGCATGGTGTAGGAAACGTTGGGAAGCTGAACAGTTGCATCAACGACTATTAGCCATAATGGCTGTCCTGAACTTCCCAAAAGTGCTTGTCAACTAATAATAATAATAATTGCATTTATAGAGCGCTTTTCACCCGAGGGTCACAAAGCGCTGCACAGAGCGGAGAGAGCGGCACGTCAACAGCGGCAGAGAACTGCATATCAGCAACAATAACTTTTTTTGGGTTTGATGATTGCTTCGAAAAGCTGCTCTCTCGGGACAGCCGCGTCGTTCCCTTCCTCTAACGGTGCGAGGAGGCGAAACTTCGCGAGGCGAGGAGAGGAAGCGATCGACGCGGCTGTCCCGAGAGAGCAGCTTTTCGAAGCAATCATCATGCATCGAGCCGTGAAAACCTACATCGTTACATTTTTTTGGGTTTGTTTGCGTAAAACGTCTCCTTTGATGGCATAATCGCGGAACACAGCGTGTTGGTTGGTATTGTGTCCCTGCTCAGCGCCGGCGCAGCCGCTAATCCCAAATGCCGCGTCTCTCCGATTTTTCCAGCAGGAGGCAGGGTGAGGAAGCGACCTCCGCTCACCATCTCCAAAGTGAAGTGTGCCCCCACGCCGCCCACAGCGTGAGTGCCGCCCTCTCCGTCCTCTCCGCCCTCGCCGCCCTCTCCGCCCGAGACACCGCGCGCCATCCTGCGCGTTTCCGCTTTCACCCC
>JAZEWT010000021.1:4049059-4060293 GCA_036362905.1 Mordacia mordax | reverse complement strand
CGGGTACTTCGTTATCCTCCCACCGTCCAAAGACACGCTGCTGCCAAGGTTAATTGCCTCGCTGAGCAAATTGCCACCAGTGTGCTGCGATGTACTGGCGTCACATTCTGGGCATATCCCCGTCTTTCGCCCTCTGTATGCCGGGATAGGCTCCGGCCCCCCGCGACCCTGTAAAGGATTAAGCGGGTATTGATAACGATGATGACATCGATAAGCGAGCGCTTACATCCAGAGGGCATGCTTGAGATGTAATGAAATTAAATGCCTTTCCATACAATGCCAGTGCATGCGTGTCTCAGCTGACACTAATCCCTCGCACCTAAATTCTAATTAAAATAATTTAATTGACCGCTTATATAAACGCGTCCAGAATATAAAGATTACTGAATTGTTCTGAAATTGTTCCAAAATCCCAGCATGTGTTTTTTGAACGCACTAGCTCAGTGGAGCGAATTGCTTGGCGACTAGATGATCGAAGTGAATATCACCGTGATCATGGCTTTAGAATTCCTGCCTGCTGCTCATTATCATCCTGATCGTCATCAGCCGTGGTTGTTCCGCTGCTGGATGAAGGCCTTTCAGAAGTAGGCTCGATGTAGGATCTCCCATCGGCACGGTGGCCCAGTGGGTAGCGCTGTCGCCTCACAGCAAGAAGGTCCCGGGTTCGAATCTCGGCTCGGGCGCCTTTCTGTGTGGAGTTTGCATGTTCTCTCCCCGTGTCTGCGTGGGTTTTCGCCGAGCGCTCCGGTTTCCTCCCACGGTCCAAAAAACACGCTGCTGCGTAGGTTAATTGTCTTGCAGACTAAATTGCACGCAGTGCCTGGTGATGGACTGGCGTCCCATCGTCGCCCTGTGTCTGCCGGGATAGGCTCCGGCTCACCGCGACAATGAGATGAAATGAGGATCCCCCCCGTTCTCCATCGCGTGGAGACATCGCCAGCATGAAGGAATTTCCAAAGCTCTCGCCGGCCGTCACAGTCTCACAAGGCGACGAGCCGCCAATCGCCCGCGCTCGCTCCGTCTCCCCCCAGTACGTTCCTCGAAGACTCGCCGCATCCCCCCCCCCCCATCCATGGCTGCTGTCAACCGCGAGTCTGCGCCGTGGGGTTTTGCCTCTTGCAGGGTGGGAGGCGAAACGTGGCGAGGGAGAGAGGAGGAGCGCTCGACACGACGGTCATCCGGAGAGAGAGAGCGAGAGAGAGAGAGAGAGCAGCTTTTGGAATCAATCATCAAACATAAGTCGGTCCATCAGAATCCTCTCGACAGCGATCGAGACATCGTACATAAATAATAACAACTGCATTCACAGAGCGCTTCTTCACCCGAGGGCCACAAAGCGCTGCACAAAGCTGCGGAGAGAACGGCACGTCAACAAATAATGGTTAGTTTAGGGGGCGGCACGGTGATGCGCTGAGTAGTGCTGCCTCATCGCAGCAAGAGAGTCCCGGTTCGAATCCCGGTACGGGTGCTGCCACTTTATGTGTGGAGTTTGCGTCTTTCTCTCTCTGTTTAAAATATACAAATACTTTGATTTTGCGAAGTTTCATTGAATCTCATCTCATTGTCAGAAACCGCTGAGTCCTGTACAGAGTCGCGGTGAGCCGGAGCCTATCCCGGCAGACACAGGGCGCAAGGGGGGTATATACCGACGATGGGACGCCAGTCCATCACCGGGCACTACGGGCAATTCAGTCTGCAAGCCAATTAACCTATGCAGCAGCGTGTTTTTTGGACTGTGGGAGGAAATCTGAGTGTAACGATGTAGGTTTTCACGGCTCGATGCATGATGATTGCTTCGAAAAGCTGCTCTCTCGGGACAGCCGCGTCGATCGCTTCCTCTCTCCACCTCGCGACGTTTCGCCTCCTCACACGTTAGAGGCATCCTCAGGCGCAGAAACCTGGGTGTCCGGCGAACTCTCTCTCCCCGTGGGTTTTCATCGGGAACGCCGACTTCCTCCCCACAGTCCAAAGAGACGCCGCTGCCCACAGCTCCACTGTCCTGCTGACTAAATTGCCCACGAGATCTCGCCACCCGCTGGACAACTGTGAAAAAGAACTACGCAGCTGGGCAGTCTTTGCGACGCTGCTGGTCACCCACCCCCTCTTGCGCCGTGTCGACCTTACATAGGTGCTACTCGCTAACGGCGCTTGACCCCACAGTCCGTTAAGGCTACACGGGGGATCTTTGTCTTTGTACTGCACGTGCTCCGCTCTCTGCGTTTTCGCATTTACAACGTGCGTCTGCGCTTTATTCATTAATGTCCGTGCTCACGATCCACGTGCCACAGGATCCACGTGCCACAGGATCCACGTGCCACAGGATCCACGTGGCGCAGGCCACAGAGACAGGGGACTTAATGATGCCTCATTACACTCCGTCGGCGTTCGTAGTTCTTGTTCTTCAGTCTGACAGATGTCGCTGTTGATCAGCGGCTCTAATTGCGCTTTCGCCTTGCGGGCGATTGCGTCAAGAGTGACGGCAACGCATCAATGTCGTCCCACTGTCACTTATGCAGGCACTCGCCCGCTCGCGCGCCCACGCACTCACCCACTCACCCACTCATTCACTCACCCACCCACCCAGTCATTCACTCACCCACGCACTCACTCGCCCATTCACCTACCCACCCACCCACTCACCCACCCACTCGCCCACTCGCCCACCCACTCACCCACTCAAGACAACAAAGATCCCCCGTGTAGCCTTAACAGACTGTAGGGTCAAGTGCCGTTAGCGGGCACCTATGAAGGTCGACACGGCACATGAAGAGGTGGGTGACTAACAACAGGCTCGGTCGCCTTTGTATCCCTAGTGGCAATGTTTACACACCGCACCAGGTACTTATTTGAAGCTGAGTCGACTTAGGCGAGGCTCAGGGCTGGTTCAGAAAAAAACTTCAGTGATGTTGGCCCTGAGTTGGATTCGAACTCGGGTGGCCAGGTTTGTAGCCCAACGCGTGTTCACCCATTCACCCACCCATTCACCCACTCACCCACTCACTCACTCACCCACTCACTCACCCACTCACCCACTAAAGTGCGCACCAAGAGTAACGCCACGTATTGCTGGCGTTCCTCTGCACTCACCCACTCACTCACCCACTCAACTCACCTCCTCGCCCGCCACGTGAATTTCACATTCACTCATTAGGCGTCCCCATGGCCAGTCGACACGAGTTCAAACAAGAGGCACAGCAGGAAGTCTCCGGGACAATGAGGATGCACAGCGGACCGTGTGTACACAAGGCTTTAAAACGTGGCCCTCGGGTTAAACCAATACCGGCGAGAGGCAAACACTGGGCCAGGCTGAGCGCTTCGGTCAAACGGAGCTTAATCCCGAAACGCAAGCGCTCTCGGCGGAGCGAGCTCTCAATCATTGACGTCGCCGTGTCCGTGAGACGTGGGATGGGGAGTCGAGCTGAGCGACTGATGAGGGCCGGCGCACAAGGGCCTCAACGTAAACACGGCGCTCAGAGAGGAGCGTTTACGCGTGGCATTGAAACGGAGGGGCTCCCCAAACAAACTGTGGGGAGAGACACGGAGAGAGTGGTGAGTGGTGGTGGTGGTGGCTACGTCAGCGCGCGGCCAGTAGCGCAGCCGTCTCACAGCGAGAAAGCTCGGGTTCGATTCCCGGCACGGGTGCCGCCTTTATAATAATATCTCATCTCATTGCCAGAAACCGCTTAGTCCTGTACAGGGTCGCGGTGAGCCGGAGCCTATCCCGGCAGACACAGGGCGCAAGGCCAGGAATATACCCACGATGGGTCGCCAGCCCATCACCGGGCACTGCGAGCAATTTTGTCTGCGAGCCAATTAGCCTATGCGGGAGCATGTTTTTTGGACTGTGGGAGGAAACCGGAGTGCCCGGCGAAAACCCACGCGGACACGGGGAGAGAACTCGCAAACACCCCCCATGCAGAAAGCAGCGCCAGAGCCGAGATTCTAACCCGGGTCCTTCTTGCTGCGAGGCGGCAGCGCTACCCACTGGGCCACCGTGCCCAGTGGGTAGCGCTCTATGAGTCTCTATGTAGTTCTATGAACCTCTATGTCTCTGAATCTCTTTGACTATGAACATTTATGTATCTCTATGACTATAAGTCTCTATGTATCTCTATGAGTCTCTATGTATCTCTATGAGTGTCTATATCTCTGAATCTCTATATCTATGAGTATCCATCTCCATGCATCTCTGTGACTATCTATGTATCTCTATGAGTCTATGAGTCTCGATCTCTATGAGTCTCTTTAACGGACTGGAGACCAGCGTTCGCTCCCACGGCGAATTAATTCTAATTCCACCCCCTCCCCTGGGTGAAGCAATAAAAAGATTTCTCCGTATTTTTCATTCTTTAAAAAAAAAAGCAGCCTCCTGTTAATAGAGAAACGAACGATGCTATCGCTGGGCAGGCAACTTTGCGTGTCTATGATTACAATCGGACGGAATTTTCGATTTAATGTATGCGTGACCACGCATACCTTTCCGCTGAATAGTTTGCTTTTCTCCGTGCGAGCACATTTCGTGATTTCGTGCAGAAACATTAAAAAAAAAGCCTCGCCGCCCCCTCCTCTCGGTTCGACCGACTCTGCTGTCATTTCATCGGTGGATAATTAAACCACGCTGTGTTTAGAGATGAACCGGCACGGAGGCGGCGCAACTGCTCTCTGGCGCCTTGCGACGGACTGGCGTCATATCCTGGTCACAACCCTGCCTTTCGTCTTGCGTCTGCCGGGATAGGCTCCTAGCCCGCGTGATTGACAGACGCGGCACTAACACAAGATGTTTGTGACTCTGTAACGAGGATTTGCAAGCACGGTGTGTGGCAGCGAGCAAGAGCGTAAATAAGCGTTTCAAAAATGACAGACGGTGTCTTTCCCCTCGAGCAACAGAGGTGTATTTTGAAGGACAGAGCCGCAATTCATTCATTGTCAATACCCGCTTAATCCTCCGCAGGGTCGCCAGGGGCCGGAGCCTATCCCGGCTGACAGAGGGCGCGAGGTAAGGGGAATACCCAGGAAGTGGCGTCAGCACGTCGCAAGGCACGCTTTCTGGGGCAGGCAAAACAATGAATCCAAGTCAGCAGCGTGTCTTTGGACGGTGGGAGGAAAACGGAGTACCCGGCGAAACCCCACGCGGGCACGGGGAGAGAGAGAGCGAGAGAGAGCGAGAGAGAGCACGTAAACTCCACACAGAAAGGCACCCGTGCCTGGAATCGAACCCAGCCGGGGCTTTCTTGCCGCGAGGCGACAGCGCTGCCTCGATATCACAAATGCCTAACGCCATGAACACCACTCGCATTGGAGGCTGGATGATTGACAGCCCCCCTTCGGTTTGACGAAGGCGAGGCGTTCTGTGATTTTCCATTGACCGGTCACGTTTGTCCCTGCCCTGAGCCACCCACTCGTGTTTCCTGGCTCTGAGAACACTTGGCTGACCATTGTGAGGATTGCGCGCTCGAGAATCACAAAGATAAAGAGACCCCGTGTAGCCTTAACGGACTTAAGAGGCGTCACCGGGGCAAGAGATACGAGCCACAGTAATGGATGGGCGTTAGTGTTAGAGACAGGAGCAAGCGTTAGAGATCGGAGCCAGTGTTTGAGATACGAGGAGCCAGTGTTAGAGATAAGAGGAGCTAGTGTTAGAGATAAGAGCTAGTGTGAGAGATAGGAGTCAGTGATCGAGGCAGGAGCAGTGTTAGAGATACGAGGAGCCAGTGTTAGAGATAGGAGCCAGTGTTAGAGATAGGAGTCAGTGTGAGAGATATGAGTCAGTGTGAGAGACGGGAGTCAGTATTAGAGATAAGAGGAGCTAGTGTTAGAGATAGGAGTCAGTGTGAGAGACGGGAGCCAGTGTTAGAGACAGAGGCCAGTGTTAGAGACAAGAAGAGCCAGTGTTAGAGACAGAGGCCAGTGTGAGAGACGGGAGCCAGTGTTAGAGACAGAAGCCAGTGTTCGAGATAGGAGCCAGTGTTGGTGTCTCGCAGGAATCCCGCTTGCAGAGCTTGCAAGCTCGCCGGACACTCTCTACTCTGATGGTACCCATCTAATAATCTAAGAATCATGAAGCCTTGTGACTGAAGGGCATTCAGAACGACTCTCCCGCTGCCAGTGTTATGGAGCACCGCGCGTGATGGCGTTCGATGCTCACGTTACGATTCACGGGTCGAAATGACGGGGGGGCATTAACGCCGCGTTTCTATTTACTTACTGGACGAGGGCAGAGAGAGGGAGGAGAGGTGGAGAGGGAAATGAAAAACCGCTTCGCAGCGGCTTCGGGCCCCGACAAAATGTTGAAATGTAACGGGCAGAGTTACGCAGGCAGGCACGCGTAATCGCGGCGATTACGGCGCGGGGTTTAATTATAAACCAGACAAGCGCTTTGACCCCAAACGCCGTCTCCAATAACCTTACGCGGCCGTGCAGTGGCTCTTGTAACGACATCGCCTTGTTTTGCACTGGAAGGTGACTCGGAGAATGACTGACTTTATAGTCGTGGCCGGGAGCGTGAATTCCGTCCTCTGGCATCACGAGCTCTGCGTTGGTTCGCCGAGATTTGCTGCGCTGTGCAGCGACAAGATTCGCGTCTCAGAGAAAGGAGGTCCTGCACAACCCCCACCCCTCTGGCACCGTGTTTCTCTCGTTCTCTCCCCTCGTTCTGCGTGGGGGCTTTGCCTGTGTGGTTCATCCGAGGTTTATAGGATGAACCCCCGCAGGGATAGAGCAAAGGGGGGGGGGGGCGGCGGTTCTCAAACTTTTTGCACCTAGAAGCAAATTTGGGTCAGGGCTCCACGGGCCACCGCGTGACGCTCACGGCCCGCTGATGGGCATATCTCGAACGCAGCGAATGTTGGCGCAGCCCAACTGCGTGGGTGCCTTGCCCTCTCTCTGCACTCTCCGCTTCTTCCTCGCGGGCCCAAGTGGCTCCCGGTCTCTGTCTCTCTTCAAAAGCGGATGAAAATCAGCGGCGGCGCGTTGTGAATTGTCATTGTTGTCGTTCGAAGCAGGGTATTTGCCCGTTAAGAATAACGCGGTGCAAAAATTGCGGCTTATTTATTAACAAATAATAATAATAATTGCACGTCTTAGAGCACCTTTCACCCGAGGGTCACAAAGCGCTGCACATAGCTGTGGACAGAACGTTATGCCAACAACAACAACGACATATGAACGGCACATCAACAACAATAACAATAAAAAGTTACCACAAATTCTCAGCTGGTCACCAGGCAGTAGTGGCTTCAAAATAGTCTGCGAATGCCTTCGTGGTTCGTGATTATGACTCAGTAAAGCAGATTCCGTCAAAATCGAAGCGACCGTGTTAATAAGCTTGCGTGTCAACTGGTCATTGCTGATGTCTGATCGGACTTAATATTTTAGAAGGAACTTTACGCTCGAAAAATGTGACTTGAGACACATTTTGAGGACGATTGGCTGAGCGGTTTTCACGCTGGAGACGTTTAAAGATCGTTTCACACACGCACCGCGATCTAGAATCCTGTGCATCGGCATTCTCCCGGGTCCGGGTGAGAACCTACGTGCGGGGCAGCACGGATCGGGACGCGAGTCGACCGCGAGGATTACTGTTCGAGCTTCTTTGTCGATTGGCCAGGGAAGGCGGAAACCCTTTGGAAGCGAGTGTGAATGTCAGCGTGGGTATTCGCTGGCACAGCGATTGCCAGGACGGAAAGAGGGCAGCCCCTTCCGAGCGGTGGGAGGGGAGGGGGGCATGGGGTGGTCATCATTGAATTTTGTCGGGGGCCCCAGCTTCGTTAAGACTGCCCCGGGCGGCCCCCACCTGCTAGGCGTGTTCGTGTCACCTTAGGCACAATTGATTTCGTCATATAGGCGAAAAGGGCGCTCTGGGAAATAAATAAAAGCCGGTTTTTGGCAGTAAAAAACAGTCAAAACCAGACGCACCTGCCCCGTTTCACTATCTATGGCCAGCGGATATGTAGCCTTCGGCATGTTTGTGTGCGTGTGTGTCGGCTCATAGAGCCCGCATGTCCAGCTATCAGATCTCCAAGCTACAGCTGTTTGGTCGGATCGAGGCGGTTAAACGAACGCTGCACGGGCCGGAGAAGAGATGGACCCATGTAGTACGGAAGGATGTGAAACTGATCCGACTTGCACATGGCTGGTGCCAGCGGTGTCAAGATCGACCTCACGAGGAAGCTGGAGGCAGTCGCTCTCCAACAACAACAACAGCAGCAGAGGCGGTCGGAGTGACGCTCACAACAGCGAGCGGAGTGCCGGGCGGGTAAAACTCAGCGAGTTGACGCAGTAGGGAACACGGGTGGAAGCCTCAGCCAGTCATCTCAATTATCCGGTGGCACCGGGCTCTGGTCAGTAACCTCCTGCCAGCGAGTCTTCGCTACTCTGCGTGGCCTCAAAGTGCACCCGGCCTGGCACAGGCGCCCTTCTGTGGACATCACCGCCACTTAGTGACGACGGCGGTTATTGTTGTTGTTGTTGGGACTGACAACAAACAACTCCTTCCTCTTGGGCCCTTAGGTGATTCTTTGGTGGCTGTTATAGCCCCCCACCCGCCCCCAGCAACCACAGTGGCCGACGTGGGCCCTGGACGGTTGCGAGGGCCAGGTGACCGCGGCAACTTCGCGTTACTGGCGTAGGTTTGCCACGGATGCGCGAGAACTTCTGTCCACAGCTGCGGGGCGGCCGCGTGACATTCAGAGGGCGCCGAGTCTCAGAGCGTCTCCGAGACGCCTCCAACGGAGGAGGGCGAAGCGTCGTGGCGAAGGAGAGAGAGAGGGAGAGCTGGGCGCCGAGCGCTCAGTCACACGGCTCTCTCGAAAGAACAGCCGTTTAAAAAAAAAAACCCGCGGTTACTGTGCATCGAGCCGTGAAAACCCACACGAGCGCATTTCTAAAGACCATTTCAATCAAAGGTCACAAGGCGATGTGCAAACAAAAATCGGCCTTTGCTCAACCAGTCTGTTAAGCTTACGCGGCGAATTTTCGTCTGCGTTAATTGTTAATTGTGTCGTCATTAATTGATAAGCCACGGACGAGCCGAGTGCGGGGATGGGATTGTTCCGGCACGCATTGTTAATGAACACCGATTGTGCCGTGCCTCGCAATCAGGAGACTTTTTAAATGGAGAGGCTGTCCTGTTCTAGGCTTTTCAAATCGACGAGATTAGCGCACCGCGCTGATCACCTCTCATGCGGCACAGCTCCTTGTCTGCTCGCAGTGAGCCACCATGCCGTTGTCTGGCGAGTTGGCGTCGGCCGACCCTCTGGAAGACCCCCCCTCCCCGCCTCGCTGCCGCTTTACGAGTCCGTTCTCTCTTGGAACGGATCGCCATTCGAGAATTGAACGAAACGTGCGCCACGCGTTATGAACAACAGTCATGCTAACATTTGCACTTTCATCGCGCGTGTCACCCGAGGGTCACAAAGCGCTGCACGGAGCTGCGGAGAGAAGGGCATGTCAACAGCGCTAACATATGAGTCGATCAATTAAAAGTAAAATAATGGCAATGAATCAACCGAAGGACGTCAAATAGCGTACGGAAATACTCGTTAAACAACAACAAAGAAAGGAATAAGTGTTCCCGAGCAGGCGCAGGTCAACAGCGAGCCATCATCCGAGCACAACAACAGTGAGCAGCATCAACAGTGCTAGCCAGAGGATTTCAATGCCTAACGGAGCGCGGGCGCATACAGAGATGTATTTATTTCCAAATAAAAGCCTTCCGCAGGCGAACCAACTGTGCGCCTTCACACCGCGCCGCGTGGGCCCTCGCGTGCCGCCTCTCTCTCCAAAGTTCGCGTCCTCTCCTCCCCGTGTCCGCGTCGGTTCTCGTCAGGTACTCCGGTTTCCTCCCACTGCTGTGCACGTCAATTTGGCCCGCCGGCTCAATTTCCGCCGCTGCCCCCGCGGCACCCCCCCCCCGCTGCGTCCAATTCTGGGTGTAGCCTTGCCTTGCACCCTGTGTCTGCAGGGATAGGCTCCAGCCACCCACGGTTGAACGGGGACGGATAATACGTTAATGAACGCAGTCGATGCTTAATAATGAGGATATTTTGCCAGATAGCCGCAGGAAATCTGATTATTTAAATATAAATATGATAGTAATTTTATTTTTACATGACATAAAACATGCCACTGCGGTAAGAAATTGTGCTGTCAGCTGTGTTGGTCATGGTGATGAAATATACTATGTATGCATTGGTAAATTAAACAGAACGCAGCAGTGGATAGATCATGGCTGATGACTAAGATACGGTTGTTGATTTACCAGTGGGCATTGATTAAGTCCCCCCTTCGTCCTGCACAGGGTCGCGGTGAGCCGGAGCCTATCCCGGCATACACAGGGCAGAAGGCAGGGATAAACCCATGATGGTACGCCAGCCCTTTACAGTGCACCGGAGGTAATTTAATTAGCGGACGATTAACCTAGGCAGTAGCAGCAGCAACAGCAGCGTGTCTGTGGATTGTGGGAGGCGACTGGAGCACCTGGACACATAGTGTCTGAGAATAGTTGGCGCCGATTTACAGCGCAGCTGCCTTCCTCTCTCCCCCTCCCCTCCCCCCAATCCGTGGTTCCTCACGCCTCTGAATCATTTCCCCCCCCTCCCCACCTGCCTCTCCATTTTAGCGAATGCACGATCACGCGCGCTATAAGTGCAGCGCTTTGTGACCCTCGGGTGCAGAGCGCTCTGGAAGCGCAATCACTATTATAATTATCATCAAGTAATCACGCACTGCACATGACCCGAAAGTGAAGGCGTGGTTCGCTGTCATGAACTTAACCGCACAGTGGGCGTGTGTGAGAAATTAAAAAAATATATAAGCGAAGCCACAGCGGTTTATTATTATTATTAATCAGAAACCACTCTGACCGTAATTCAGACATTCCCTGCCAATCCTGTTCTGGTCGTGACGTGCGTCCCAGGCATCCTCTACAGCGATGGCTCATCGTGACGTGCCCACTTTCTCTACCTGGCAACGCGGAGGGGCTCATTAATAACATTGATTATGAATGTGCGCCACCGTGCCACGCGTGCTTACCAAGCGCTGTCGCCTCGCAGCAAGAAGCCTCCGGGTTCGGTTCCCGGCACGCGTGCACTTTCCGTGCAGAGTTTTCTTGCGTTCTATCTCTCGCTCTCTCTCTCTCTCTGGCGCGCTACTTGCTCAGGGGGTACATAGACTAACATTGCAACTGTACAGAGAAGATTTTCATGACCCCTGCGACAGGATGACACGCAAATTCG
>JAZEWT010000021.1:4017754-4031866 GCA_036362905.1 Mordacia mordax | reverse complement strand
ACCCCCCCCCCCCCCGTTAATATGATTCTAGGAATCTAGGCGTATATGGTGCAATGTTCTGGGCGTGTCTTGTACTCCAGTGGTAGTGCCTTATACCGACAAAGCATACTTGCAAGGGAGCCTTGGCAGTGTTCCGGAATGTATCGGGAGAGAAAATAAGCCTAGCGTTTGAAACTTAATCTTTATTGTAAATCAACCTTTGGCACTTGGCAGCAAAGGTAAGCACTAGTTTAACTAAACAACATATTTGTATGGATGCGAGTTATTGCAGCGTGCGAGCTCTGAGTGAGGGATTCCTGCGATGCAAGAGACGTACCCAGTGACCAGCGCAGCAAAATCCTGAAATCTTTTATAAAATAAATGATTTGTAAAATAAAAAATGTAAATGAACAACCACGTAGCATTGGTTATTAAAGATCACGTCCTATCGTTGGAAAATCGCTCAGCTGAGTCGCCTGGGTATCTTCAAATCCCGTCTCAAAACTCACTCGTTCCGTAAGGCCTTGAAGTCCTCTGGCTGGAACTGTTGATGCTGCTCACTGCTGGGTGCGTGGATTCTGTTGACCTATGCCTGCTCAGGACACACTTCTTCATTCCTTTGTTTCTAACAATTGTCTCATCTGATTGTCAGAAACCGCTAAGTCCTGTGCAGGGTCGCCGTGAGCCGTAGCCTATCCCGGCAGACACAGGGCGCAAGGCAGGGATATACCCACGATGAGACGCCAGTCCATCACCGGGCACTGAGGGCAATTTAGTCTACAAGCCAATTAACCTATGCAGCAGCATGTTTATTGGATTGGGAGGAAACCGGAGTGCTCGGCGAAAACCCACCGGGCACTCCGGTTTCCTCCCACAGTCCAAAAAACATGTTATTTATTCAAAATTGAGATCCTTCATTGATTAACAGTCATTATTTTGCTAAATTGATCTATTCTGACGTTGTTGTTGACATGCCGTTCTCTCCACAGCTCTGTGCAGCGCTTTGTGATCCTCGGGTGAAGGGTGCTTTTAGAAATGCAAATATATATCTTAAAATAAAAAAAATTAATAATTTGTGCAAAGGTGAATCCCGACGCGTATTGTGGTGCGCCTGCTGCTACGCCTGCATTGGCAGTGATGCATAATGACCAACGGTGAACTGCTGATGATGCCGCCTCCACGGTGGGAGGCAAAACGTCGCGCAGGAGAGGGGGGGGAGCGCTCGACGCGGCTATCCCGAGAAGAGCAGCTTTTTTTTTTGGAAGCAATCGTCAATGTTCGCATTTCTAAAGCGCCTTTCATCCGAGGGTCACAAAGTGCAGCACATCCGTGATGCTGACGGCGTGCCAACAACAACAACAACACGACGATACATCAATTAAGTAAATGAGTGTAACGCTGTGCGTCGCTTCGAGGAGCCGCTCTTTCGGGATAGCCGCGTCGATCGTTTCGCCTCGCACGTTGATTATAAATCGTTGATTTATCGTCGATTCATAAATCCGCAAATAAGTAAAACGCTTGTTTGAAAAAGGATGGAATAAGTGTTCCTGAGCAGGCACAGGTTAACAGCGCACCATTAGCCAAGCGCACAGCAGCGGGGAGCATGGACAGTCCGATCCAGAGATCTTCAAGGCCTGAGGGAACGAGTGAAATAATGCAAACGATGGCCTTAATTGCCAATTAGGGAGGTATGCGAGCGTGCGCGGTCGAGGAGAGAGTGCCGAAGTGTGTTCCGTGGTTGCATAATTGTGTGTTTGTGTGAAAGTGATGCGTCCGTGCAGACGAGCGGTGTCCGTGTTACAGGCTAGGTCGTGTTGTGCTTCTCTCTGTGTGCCTGTGCTTCTGTCTGTGTGCGCCTGTGCTTCATCTGTGCGCCTGTGCTTCTCTCTGTGCGCCTGTGCTTCTCTCTCTGTGCGCCTGTGCTTCTCTCTCTGTGCGCCTGTGCTCCTCTCTCTGTGCGCCTGTGCTTCTCTCTCTGTGCGCCTGTTCTTCTCTCTGTGCGCCTGTACTTCTCTCTCTGTGCGCCTGTGCTTCTCTCTCTGTGCGCCTGTGCTTCTCTCTCTGTGCGCCTGTGCTTCTCTCTCTGCTTCTCTCTGCGCGCCTGTGCCTAACAGTAACCGCACTTGAACCTGCTCTCTGTGAAGGCTACACGGGTGTCTTTGTCTTTGCCCGTGCCTAAAGGTTCAGGTTAACGATCGTGTTCCTATTCAGCGAGACGCAATAACATTAATAACAATTGCATTTATAGAGCGCGCTTTTTCACCCGAGGGTCACAAAGCGCTGCACGGAGCCGCGGAGAGAACGACACGCGTCAACAACAACGGCACCAACATTTTTTTGGGTTTTTTTTTTGTAAACCTCTACAGCGTTGCGTTGCAGACCTACAAGCGAAACATAATCAGACCTTCAACTACAATCTTAAAATGCAACCTTATCAGAGTTATCAGTGACTATAATACGATGCACGCCCATCTGTTGACGGTTTTTGTAAGTCAGGTGATTATAAGCGTGTAAGCAGAAATCAAATGTAAGTTATGCTCAAACGACAAAAAAATTGAGGCGTTATTTGTCGACTGCTCACAGCTCTGGGCCTGTAGTGGAAATTCCTCATTGCTGTGGCAGGAGCGAGGAGATCCGTCGGACAATTGCTCGACTTGCCTGCAAAGCGGTACCCATTTTAAGCACCTTAATAAGGGATGATGGGCTGAGCCGGCCACACTAACGGGCGGTTAAAATCGCGACAGATAAAACTATATTGCTATTTATTATTATCATCACCAAAAAAAAATAGTTTTTACCGATTCTCCGTTCTAATGCCGTTGCTGTTGACGTTCCGTTCTCTCCGCGGCTCTGTGCAGCGCTTTGTGACCCTCGGGTGAAAAGCGTTCTCTAAATGCAAGTGTTGTTCTGATCACGCTACCAAGCCCGTGCGTGCGTGCGTGTGTGTGTGTGTGTGTGCGCGTGCGTGCGTGCGTGCGTGCCTGCGTGCCTGCGTGCCTGCGTGCGTGCGTGCGTGCTTGTCCAGTTTTTACCCACCGTACTGACGCGCGGTGCATGCTTCCGCGGCTTGACGCGCGACGGTCGCTCCGAACGGGCCACGCTCTCGGGATCTCCGCGGCAGCAGAAAGGAGGGGAATGAAAACGACGCTCGCAGTGTCCAACCCGAAAGCGCAGCGCCTGCGAGCAGTTCTTTGATCTGAAACCGTTGATTGGAACGGTCAGAAAAGCTAATTGGCTATCATAATGCGATTTGTAATGCGTCACACGAATTCCACTCACGGTCACGAATACGGCGGCGTAGCAAGGAAATCGCAGAGACGGGGGGAGGGGAGGGGGGGATGAGAGTAAGCCGGCGCCAACCCGCCAGACACCGCTTTCTATATGTTTATGATGTTATCGGAAAATTCTTCATGGTGGGTGTCTTGGCCGTGGGAGGAATCCCACACAGAGCAGGTGGAGGGCACACAAACCACGCACAGAAAGGCGCTCGAGGCCGGTCTGTGAGCCACAGGTGTTACCGCTAAGCCACCCCGCTCAAGATTATTTTTCACGGATCCCCCAACACCAAAGACGGCCCCCGCCCATGGGATTTTATTTTGTTTGAAACGAATCTCAATTTGTCGGCGTTTACTGTTTGGGGCGTCGGTCAGCCTCGTTTCGCGCGGTGCTTTGCGACCGCGGAGTGAAATGCGCTCTGAACACGCGAATCGTGACTCTTGTCAGTGCGCGGTTGCCACCGCGGGCGGCACGGTGGTGGCCCAGTGGGTAGCGCTGTCGCCTCCTCACAGCAAGAAGGTCCCGGGTTCGAATCTCGGCTCGGGTGCCTTTCTGTGTGGAGTTTGCGAGTTCTCTCCCCGTGCCCGCGTGGGTTTTCGCCGGGCACTACGGTTTCCTCCCACAGTCCAAAAAACATGCTGCTGCATAGGTTAATTCTGTAATTCATTACCACCCGAACTCAGAAATGTCGATTCATTCCATCATTTCAAATCACAACTCAAAACACATCTGTTTAAAACTGCTTATTCAGTCTGATGCAAATTGCTCTGTCTTGTTGAATTGTTTTTATATGAATTCTTTTTATATTTATATATTATTTTTATTGTTGCTTCTTTTTAATGTGTTTTAATTATGTACGGTGTCCTTGAGTGCCCAGAAAGGCGCCTTAAATAAAATGTATTATTATTATTAATTGGCTTGCGGACTAAATTGCCCGCAGTGCCTGGTTATGGACTGGCGCCCATCATGGGTATATCCCTGCCTTGCGCCCTGTGTCTGCCGGGATAAGCTCCGGCTCACCGCGACCCTGTACAGGACTGAGCGGTTTCTGGCAATGAGATGAGCTTGCCACCACTCGTCGCGTCATGGGAATCGCTCTCAATAGGTGCTCTTTCGAGATAGCCACGTCGAGCGTTCCTCCCCTCTCCTTGGCGACGTTTTGACATCCGCATTTTAGGCATGAAATAACGTTGATTTTTTTTTTTAAATCACGTTTAGTCGATTGTGGCCACTGTCTTGGAGAGAATTCTCAAAGTCATCCGTGGGGCTATGTTCGTAGTTGCACTGTAGCACCGCTCGTGAGCAATGGTTTTTCAAACCTTGTTTTCCGTGCTGCGGCCCGGTTGCAAATAAATGCCCCCGCCCCAGCGAAGTCTTTACACCCGCGTTTTAATGACCGTAGTAAACGATAACGCATTTGCGCGTGAACCAGCAAGGCGACCCACGGACCCGCCGTTCGTTCACCCAGCACCGGGGTCACCGAACCCGTCCTTTGGAAAACCGCTGCGCTTCGCCGCTGCCTCCCCCTCTCACCTCGGTATCGTGAGATGCTCTCCGCAGGTTAACCTGCTAAGGTCACGCAGCGGTTGTTTTAGGCGCAGAATAACTCCCGCCCAAGGCGATTTCATTCCCGCTTGTGTGATCTCTCTCCTTGTTCTGCGCGGGTTTCCACCTGGTTCTCCGATTTCCTCCCACAATTTAAAAAACCCCCCCACCCCACTCGTTACCTTAATTGGCCGATAACATTTTAATTGACATTCCACAGTGGCTGGTAAATATGGGCGGTACCGGTGAAGTTCGTGGCTGCCTTTACCGTCCCAACCTCTCTCTCCGGTTTCCTAATGCCCCGCCCGCCGCCCCAGTCATTGCTTCACACTTTTAAAAATTAACAAATGTGCGCGGCGTGTTATGGAGTATAATAATAATAATAATTATTAATTCAGCATTTGCGCGGGCGGGCACCAACCCGCCAGATACTGCATTTCTGCCAATCACTTGTTGTGCAGGTCAATAGATTCATGAGTGCTTTCTTAGTTGTGGGAGGTGACCGGAGAACCCCGTGCAGAGCAAGGGGAGAACGCAAACTCCGCAGAGAAACGCGCCCGACGCGGGACTCGAACCGCCTCGAGCGGGACTCTCTTTGAAGCGCAGATGTCGGCCTCTCTGTCGCCCATCGCGAAAGAAGCGATTCTTGCATGCGTGGGTCTGCGGGGTGGCGAGTGGGGCGGTGAACACGATGCTGGCTTGGATCGGAAGCCTCTAGCGCGGGGACCCAGAGGCAAGTGGACTGGTTAACAAACACTGCCCGTCCAGTTGGAGAGGGGGAGCATTGTGGTCTCTGTTTGTCTTTCCACATCGCAAAGGGCCGCGCGGGCAGAGAGTAACTAAAGAGGGTCACTGTAAAATCCCAGCGGCGGGGGGGGATCAATACATGGGTCGCGCCGCATTAAAAAAAAACTAAGCATAGCGTCTGACCTGTACGCGGCCCAGTGCACCTGCATGCTGCGCTATGCACCTGTACGCAGCCCAGTGCACCTGTACGCGGCCCAGTGCACCTGAATGCTGCCCAATAAATCTGTACGCGGCCCAGTGCACCTGTACGCGGCCCAGTGCACCTGCATGCTCCCCAATGCACCTGTACGCGGCCCAGTGCACCTGCATGCTCCCCAATGCACCTGTACGCGGCTCAGTGCACCTGTATGCTCCCCAATGCACCTGCACGCTGCCCAGTGCACCTGTATGCTACCCAATAAATCTGTACGCGGCCCAGTGCATGGCAGTGCAGCGCTGTGAATCCAGCGCTTGGCAGGTAATGGTTGGCGCGTCTTCCAAACGTGTCGCTTTGTGCCTCGGGTGCCTTTTCCGCGTGGAGTTTGTGTTCTCTCCCCCTGTTCTACTTAGACTTTCTCTGGTTTTCTCCTATAACCCCCCCCCCACACACACACTCATTAATCGGCTGAAATTATCATTATATACAGGACGCAGTGTCTGGGAAATGTTGACACCAGCTCAATGCGTGGCACTGCCTTGCAGTGGTTTCCTCGTCCCACTGAGTGGAAAGAGCACCTTTTGAAAGTTACCAAACACCTGCCATATGTTAAACTATGGGTTCTATTGCCAGTACAACTGCGAAAAGTGTAAAAGGTTTTACTGTGTTGGCAACTCCTGGCTAACCATTGAGAATTAGGCTCGAATGAAAGCCATATCCGGGCGGCGCGGTGGCCCAGTGGGTAGCGCTGTCGCCTCCTCCTCACAGCAAGAAGGTCCTGGGTTCGAATCTCGGCTCGGGTGCTGCTTTCTGTGTGGAGTTTGCGAGTTCTCTCCCCGTGTCCGCGTGGGTTTTTCGCCGGGCGCTCCGGTTTCCTCCCACAGTCCAAAAAACACGCTGCCTCATAGGTTCATTGGCTTGCAGACTAAATTTCCCGCAGTTCCCGGTGATGGACTGGCGTCCAATCGTGGGCATATCCCTGCCTTGCGTCGTGTTTGCCGGGATAGTCTCCGGATCACCGCGACCCTGTACAGGACTAAGCGGTTTCTGACAATGAGATGATCTTGAGAAGATCTTAACACCTGCATTATTGCCAGAAATTAAACAACAAAACCTCTTCATCTTTTTTACGTGTGCCATGCGTTATAAATTATATTTATATTATTTATCAATATTATTGTACGAAGCTTTAACGGACGCCTCCGCTGGTATTTCGAGCAGCTTCTCCGCTGCCCTCCGCCGTGAAACCAAACTCTCATTCATTCTCATTCATTCTCATTCATTCTCATGCATTTATGGAACCGGCCAAACATCATCCCATGTATATTGGGAACAAACCACGATCGTCGTGTTGGTGGGGGGGGGTGGTCGTGGGGAGGTTTGGACTCGACGAGTGTGCGCGGATCTCTGCGGGGAGCGGTTGTCAAGGTGAATTCCCTCCCGCCGCCCCCTCCCCCCGGTGATGGATGGTTCTTCTCCGGCACAACTGGTGGCTGACCCGGCTCGAATGATGCTGTCACACCTGAGATTGAAGGCGATTGGTCAGTTGGCAACCCGAGCCGGGCCGGCGATACAATCTTCCGAATTGCACTGTCCTGCAAAGGAGGGCGGGGGGGGGTTGGCGTTGCCACGGAACATAGGGGCAGAGGAGTGCTACACGGGAAGGCCCTGTGTAGCCGGCTACACGGGAAGGCCCTGTGTAGCCGGCCTCACAGCTGGCAAGGGCCCACAGCCACTAACAGAAAGCTTGCTGTTGCGGTGAAAAGGAGCCAAGCCAGCGGACAGCCAGAAACTTTGGGGAGCAATAATTCGTTTTAATGGCAGCACAGTTACTGTTAGTGGTTAGCACACACTGTGCTTATGGAACTCACCAGAAACTCACTTGTATCACGTGTTTAATAATGTTTCTTGTACGCTCTATAGAGTGTAATGCGGTTTTTCGAGGCATTTCACATTTCCATTTGCTATTTTTATTCGAGACCGAGTATAGGCTGCGGTCAATATCATTGGTATGGTGTTATTTGATACGTTGCTGGGTGCTTACCGGTGTCATGCCTCCACTCCCCACTCTACCCCCCCCTCTCCACCGCCACCTTAAATTCCCTTTCTCACCAGTCTACTGCATTGAGTAACTTGTTTTATGAGATATTTAATGCACTGTACGTTTAACTTTTGTTTCGTGTTTCAGAGCTTCAGTTTAGAAAAACTCAAGTTGCCGTAAGCAACATCGCTATAAAACATAATGTATGATAGTTTTCGAATTACTGAATCTATCTCGTGCAACTTTACAATGCTTGTGTGTGTTCATCTGTTTAATATCTTGACGTTTATGTTTATCAAGTTGTGTTTTTATCCACCGGTGTCTTGTTCTATATTTCAACTTGCTTATCCCTCCCCACTGGACAGCTGTTAAACTCAACGATTCCTTCCAGCTTAAATAAAAACTAGCTGACTCCCATGACTGACGCTGTGGAAGTGGTTCTTCATCTAGCAGTGGATTGTCAAAGGGCTGAGCGTTATTATTAGGAGCAAAACTGAGTAATGGGTTTTGCCCTAAAATTCTATTTTTCCCAGTTCCCAATGCACTTTCGCAGGAGGATCCCACCGAATTAACTTAGAATTTTAAAAACTTATTTGGTCATAAATGTAGTGAAATACCCATGAAACGTATTTTACTGCAATTCACATATTTTGAAACGTATTTTGAAATGGGATTGTAAAGTCCACTATCATAATATATACCCATATACTCAAGGGTACCGCATATATATAATTATTCTAATTATATGTTTGTTTTTAGACACCAACTTTGGCGACGCCTGTTCCACACGCGCGCGAAGATCGCCCTGCAGCTCACCGCTAATACGCGCGACTTTAAACGGACGCGTTTCGTCCGACCCACGCTTGGCGGTGTGGACGTTGCCCCGGCGGGGAATCGAACCGGGACGCTGGTAATTGCTGCGCCGCCACGCCGCCGCTGCCGCCGCTGCCGCCGCCGCCGCCGCGCGATCCGCTCCCGCCGGCGCGGGGCGAAGCGGGCGACGCCACGGAGATGTACGATCGCATGGTGAGAAGCCTTCGCCCGGAGATGTACGGCGTCGTTCGCTCCGAGGCCGACGAGGGCATGGCGCTGAAGGGCGTCTCGGCGCAGAACGGCCACCCGAGCGGCAAGAGCACGTACCGGCGGCCCGCGGCGGGCCGCAGCCGATTCGTCAGGAAGACGGGCCAGTGCAACGTGCGCTTCGTGAACGTCGACGACCGCCCGCGGCGCTTCCTGTCCGACATTTTCACGACGTGCGTGGACGTGCGCTGGCGCTGGATGTTCGTCTTCTTCTCGCTTGCCTTTGCGCTCTCCTGGCTGGGCTTCGGCCTGGGTTTCTGGCTGCTCGCGTGGCTGCACGGCGACACGGCGCGGGCGCGCGACGCGGGCGGCGAGCCCTGCGTCGCCAACGTCGACGGCTTCACGTCGGCGTTCCTCTTCTCGCTCGAGACGCAGACGACCATCGGCTACGGCTACCGCTGCGTCACGGAGGAGTGCCCGGCCGCCGTCCTGCTCGTCGTCCTCCAGTCGGTCGCCGGCTGCATCGTCGACTGCTTTGCCATCGGCGCCATCATGACGAAGATGGCGCGGCCCAAGAAGCGGGCGCAGACGCTCGTGTTCAGCCGGCGCGCCGCCGTGGCGATGCGCGACGGCAGGCTGTGCCTCATGTGGCGCGTCGGCAACCTGCGGCGCAGCCACCTGGTGGAGGCGCACGTGCGCGCGCAGCTCGTCCGCCCGCGGGTCACCGAGGAGGGCGAGTACATCCCGCTCGACCACCAGGACCTGAATGTGGGCTACGACCAGGGCCTCGACCGCATCTTCCTGGTGTCGCCCGTCATGATCGTGCACGCGATCGACGAGGAGAGCCCGCTGTACGCGATGAGCAAGCGCGACCTGGACTCGGAGGACTTCGAGATCGTCGTCATCCTCGAGGGCATGGTGGAGGCGACGGCCATGACGACGCAGGCGCGCACCTCCTACCTGTCGAGCGAGGTACTCTGGGGTCACCGCTTCGAGCCGCTGCTCACCGAGGAGAAGGACGGCTACCACGTGGACTTCTCCAAGTTCCACGACACCTACGAGGTGGCGACGCCGCTCTGTAGCGCCAAGGAGCTCGCCGAGAACAAATACACGGTGCCGTGCGGCGACCTGTCGTACGAGAACGAGCTGAACCTTGGCCGGGGCGGGCCGCCGCCGCCGCCGGCGCCGACGCCGGATGGACCCGAGCGGATGAGCCTGGCGCGGCCGCTCGCAGGCCTCCACGAGGGGCAGCCGCCCAAGGCCGCCGTCTCGCTCGGCGAAGGTCAACAGCGGCGGGAGTCGGAGATTTGAACGCGGCCGCGAGTCGATGAAGAGCGGCGGCGTGGCGATCGCGGACCGCCCGTCCGGAGTCTCCGCTGCCGTCGGACTGCGGTCCTGGGCCCCCGACTATTGGGCCCTGAAGTTGATGATGACGATGAAGAAACCATCTGCCTCTCGACATAACCGACGCGAACCTCGGAGGAGTTCCCTCGGACGCCGGGCACGTGCGGACGAGTCGGAAGTTTCGCGAGCCCGCCTGCTGCCGGCGTCGGATCCACGAATGCTCGCGCTCGGGACACCGCGGACGGTTTTTGTGAGAAGATCGAAACGGCTCCGAGTTGGCTTGAAGCCCGGCAAGGAGCCTGGGTTGACGGAACTCTTTGCAGCCACCCGGAAACGAGGGACGAAGGTACTTTTTTCGTTGCCCTTGGGCACAGCGCGTATTGCACGTGTTCCGCGACAACGACATCGAACCGTCCTGGAGACGTTCACTCCCCTGGGAGAGCGATCACGTGAACTGTACTTTTAATGCCAAATTGCTGCTACGTTTTAGATCTTCGGTCTCGCGCGCGGTTTTAAAACCCGCGTCATGATTTGATGCTGTCGTTAGCATCTCGAGATGCGTGGGTCTCTCTCTTGTTTTGTTTTTAAACCGACTTTTTAATTTTTATATTTAAACAAACCAGCCCTCGTACCTTAGCTCGCGGCAAAGGAAAGGCGATCAAGCTGGAGCCCAAGGGTGTGTGAAGAGGTAAAAAAAATCCACCTGTGGTCTATCGCTTGCTTTGTCCACTGCCACGCTTCTCACGATGATCAAGTGTACATTGCAAAGTGCCGCTGGGAAAAACTCTCGCTCGCTGTCTCGCTCTCTCTTCTCGTCTCTTCTCTTTTTTTTTCCACCATTTTCCCCGCCCGTCTTTTCAACGCGGCGCGACAAAGGCTCGCGTTGTTTCGCACCACAAAGAGGTCGCTGTGTGCGTGTGTGTGTGTGCGTGCGTGTGTGGCTCCTGGGTTCCGGCGGCGTGGACTCTTGCAGTGGGTATCGAACGTTGCACCCCCCCCATCCGCCCCCCCCCCGCGAACGATAAGAGCCCCCCCCCTTCCACCCGATAGCGACGTGAGCAAGATTGATTTGAGGCTGCCGGTGTCTGGCACTCAGCGCCGATATCTCACCTGGGATGAAACAATGCCACGCATTCAGGGTCCTAAGTCAGGAATTTGTCGAAAGCGGAGGCTAGGTTTGTGCCTGTGCACTCCATTGCCTTTCACCTGCACGGCAATTATAGTTTCAGTAGCTGTAAGTTGAGCTCTAATTAATCCGCGACACATAAAAAACATAACGCACGCCAGAAGTGGATAGGTTTAAGCGATGCCTTGAGGTGTGTGCGTGTGTTTGTGTGCGCGCCTTGGCATTGTATGCGCGACAAACTCTCGGCTCCATTCAAATCGCCGGCTCGCCAGCACCGCACGTGTGGCCACCCGATCAGTTGGGATTGCACGGTTTTGCCAACGCTCTGGGTCTGTGGCTATGTGCTGCATGACAGGCACACGTCAAGTGCCTTAGAACCGGTGGTCTGGGCGAGGCCCGGAGCCTTGTGCTGCAGCGTGCGTGCCTGTACGGCTGTGGTGCGGAAACACGAAGGAAGCCGACCGTTTCTCAACGTCTACAAAGGCACGTTCTGTTGCAATAGAGATCGGTGTCATGCATTATTACACCGCGTGCTGTTGTTACGCATGTAAATGGATGAATACTTTTTTTTTTCTACACGGTTCGTACGGAGAGCGGTCCTTGCAAGCGTCTGCTCTCTGGGCGGCACGGTGGCCCAGTTGGTGGCGCTGTCGCCTCCTCACAGCAAGAAGGTCCCGGGTTCGAATCTCGGCTCGGGCGCTGCTTTCTGTGTGGGAGTTTGCGAGTTCTCTCCCCGTGTCCGCGTGGGTTTTCGCCAGGCACTCCATTTTTCTCCCACAGTCCACTAAACACGCTGCTACATAGGTTAATTGGCTTGCAGACTGAATTGCCCTCAGTGCCCTGTGATGGACTGGCGTCCCATCGTGGGTATATCTCTGCCTTGCGCCCTGGGTCTGCTGGGATAGACACCTATTCTCCACAATTATTTTTAAGTAGCAGTTGTCGCGTGATGCACACGCACACAGTTTGACAATCTCAAACGTCACGTTATCGCCGTGTGTCCGTAACAAAAAAATTGCAGATTTTTTTTTATTTATTATCCTTTTGTGGTTTTCTGTCACACGGCGTCTGCTGGGGCAAGAACGCGGCAGTTTTGGCAGCCCCGGTTCAAATCCAGACCCTGGCTACGTTGTTGTGCTTGGCAAGCCTTGACCGCGAGATCTGTTCCCACCTCCGTAACGAACCCGGAGTGCTTCTCGTGAGATTGGCGGAAGGGTTGAACTACTACTACTGTACGCGGGCGGCTCTCGTGTCCGAGGACAGCCACGTTGTTGTTATTCGAGTAGCGGCGGTCCGCGAAACTGGGGAAACTCACCCGCGAACGGCGCCGAGGAACCGGCCGCCCCCTAAAAGAGGCACTCGCAAAATCGGGCCTTGTGTTACCAGTCCCGCGCACGCTCGCTCGCTCGATCGCTAATAAAACAAAAAAAATAATCCAATTTGTAACGCGCCGCACAGATTCCAACGCCCGGTCATGGATGAGACGCGATTATAGAGGCGTGGGGGAAACTGCAGAGAGGGAGGGAGGAAGGAAGCCATTCAGCCAGCCGGCGCCAACATTTTCTAGACACTGTGGTCTATTTTTATGATCTTATTGGGAGGAAACCGGAGAACCTGGAGGAAACGTACGCACAACCGGGGGAGAAAACGCATGAAACTTAACACAAAAAGGCGCCCGAGGCCGGAATGGAAGCCACCCCCCCCTCCTCCCGGGTAGAATGATCCTTCAGTGAGGCGCAATCGTTGCTACCGCTGCACGGCCATCCTGCCGACAGAACGATCAAGCGCCCCCGCTGTCACCTCATCCGTGAGCGAGGTCGGATATGCGACGTTGCGCTCAGTATTCCGCCAGGTCCGGTTTTGTGGTTGCGTTTGTCTCGGCTCCCATTAACAAATTGTGATTGTAAAAAAAAAACTAAACGGAGGCCTCTCGCTCCGCCATCGACTGCAGATCGCGAATAACCAGGGTTTTGAGTGATAAAAACACAACACTGTAATGCTTCTCTCCGCGCTTTTAAGTCAATTGTTGTCGCTCTTCTGTCATTTGTTTCCAAAAACAAAGCGACTCGTGCCATTGTAGTCACTTGATGATATGAAGTGCCTTAATAGAGATCTGTGTTTTCATATACCATGCAGTGTGGCGCGTTTTTAGACGTGGTACTAATGTATATTATGCCCGCGCACTATACGGTGCATAGACCGTCATGAAGTGGCTGATATATCTCAATTGTGCGAACTGTGTCTTACGAGGCTTAGGCCCATGAACTTGATGAAATGCCTGAGATATGAAAGTCTTAATGCGGCGCGTTCACTAATGATCACTGTAAAGAGAATGTATCGGCGACTGACTGTATTTCTTGTGTGCACATTGAGCCGAAATGCATTGTGTGTGTTTTTTATATAGTTCTGTTAAATTATTGAAAGACTACATAAATTATATCTGCTAAACGTGTGACTAGAACTCGATAAGGCGACGCAAGATTCAACGTGCGCGCCACACTGTTTGTCCTTTGCCCACGTGGCGAGCGGTGGCGCAGCGGTTGGCGCGCCGCGCCATGAGCCCAGCCACCTGGGTTCGATGCCTCGCTGCGGTGAGTGCGAGTGCCGAGTGGCGCGCGAACTCGTCCAAGGGTCCTGCCTCCTCCAGGCTCTCAACTCGGCCCAAGACGAACACCTGCCGCCATCGGAATCAGCAATGTCACCTGGCATGGTGCTGGCATCGGTTTGTGCCCAACAGCAGCACTTGCGTCAGGAGGCCTCTATACGTCGGCCTCTAAGGGATCGTTGTTCCACGTCCCATGTGCGCACGTCACCGTTAAGCGTGAAGGCGCTTGCTTT
>JAZEWT010000021.1:3867716-3880212 GCA_036362905.1 Mordacia mordax | reverse complement strand
ATGATAGACGGGGACACTGGCACAAGAGGACATCCAGCATGGCATGCGGAGACATGGAGACAGGATATCGATGTAGATTTTCACGAATCGATGTGTGATAAGAATTTGCTCTCAAGGACTGCTAGTTCGGGATAGCCGTGCCTAGCGTTCCTCCTCCTCTCTCCAATACGATGCTTCGTCGCCCGCATTGGAGGCATCATCACCAGCACTGACGGGGCCTCCAAAGTGGGAGGCGAAACGCCACGAATACGAGAAGGAACGTTCCACGTGGCTATCCCGAAAGAGCAGCTCTTGAGAGTCAATCTCACGGGGCCATGGGGACAAGCACTGGGACACGAAAACACAGTCGAGGGCATGAGAATACGTGAACGTGGAACACTGAGTATGGGGCTTGGGGACACGTGTAGATGAGATGTCAGGCTCACTGGGGTAAGGAATTTGAATTGGTGTGAATGGTTGGGAGATAATGTTTTGCACGGGTACAAAGAAAAAGACAAAGATCCCCCATATAGCCTTAACAGACTGTGGGGGCAAGTGCTGTTAGCGAGCAGCTATGATGGCCGACATCGCACACGAGGGGGTGGGAGGCCAGCAGCGTGCCCAGCCGCCTTTATCATCTTAGTGGCAATGTTTACACACAGCACTCGGTGCTCAAATGAGGCTGAGTCCGGCCCACTGGGACCCTGTGCAGGATGAAACGGTTTGTGACAATGAGTTGAGATGAGACAGACAAGGAATTGGTGGGGGTGGAGGGAGGGGGCAGGCAGAGTGAGTACGTAGCGGTGGGTATGCAGGAAAGAGCAACGGGGGCTGGGTAAAGACGATGAAGATCATTTGAGTTCGTCCTGCAACAGGAGTCCAGCAGCCCCACACTCACCTGCCCAGCTGCACTTGCAACGACCTCTGGTTGAATCTCGCGAGGAGCGACTCCTGCTCCTGGCCCGACGAGGAGAGGGCCACCTCCCCTGGTGAGGAACAACGACGACGACATCAACTCGACGTGTCGACGCCCCGAGTGTGCCGCCAACGTGGGGGGCGAAACGTCGCGAAGGAGAGAGGGCGCGCGCTCGGCACGGCTAACCCGAATGAGCAGCCCGTGAGCGCGACTCTCCAACAGCGATGGAGGCAGCGACGAAAATAAAAAAATGTACCAACAACCTGGGCGGCGAGGTGGCAGAGTGATTAGCGCTGCCACCTCGCAGCAAAAAGGGCCCCCAATGACCCTTTCACGGGATTCGGCGGTTCGTGAGAGCAAATTAATAAATACGTAGCCGACGGGACGATGAAAACCGCACCAGCCACTCGAGGCAGCTACATTTACAAAAATATTGCATATTTAAAAACAAAAACAATTATTGTTGCACCTTTCAACGAACCGTCGCACCAATGTCAGACAGCACAAAGGCTGAAGGCCTGGGATTGACTTCAGATCACCAGGTGATCCTTCAGCAAGGGGTGCTCAATAATATTCGTGGCGGGGACCACATACTAATGTCCGTATGTTGTCGCAGGATGCATATCTGCTTTTGTGATAAAATCACCTGACGAGCCAAATGGTTTTAGAAGAATATAGTCGCGATCTGGGATTCGTGGCAGACTGGACAGATCATATGGGTCTTTTTGAGTCAGTTTCTATTCAAGTTGGGAGCAACCGTTGAGCTAATTAAGCTCGTTTTAACAGTTGTCCAGCGGAAGGGGGGCCGGAGGTGGGGTAAGTAAGTTGCAACATCTCAGTACACCGGGGGCAGTCTAGGCAGGGCAATTAACCTGGGCAGTGTGGTTGAACTGTGGGAGGCAACCGGAATACTCGGCGAAAACCCACGCGGACACGGCGGCGGAGGGGGGAGAGAACGCAGAAACGCCACAAAGAAAGGCAGCAACCCGTCTCAGGAATCGAACCCGGGTCCTTCTTGCTGTGAGACAGCAGCGCTCGGCGCGGTTACGCTGCCGCGCCGCTGCTGCAGAGAACGAGAGCGGCGACCGAGACCGAACAAAGCGACCCGATGACCGCTCCGTTATCCCCCCGCCCTCCCCGCCCCTACCTTCCCTGAGCAGCTCCTCCACCGCATCCACGCGCTGGCGGATGAGCTCCGCGCACTCGTTGAGCGGCGACGCGGCGTCGCTCACCATCCCGCGCACGGCCCCGCACAGCGACTCCCTCCGCGCCGCCACCGCCGCCACGAGAGCCTCCTCCAGGCCGGCGAAGTGGCTCCGAATCGTCGCCAGGGTTCGCTCCCCGCTGCCGGTCACCTGCGCGCCACGTGGCGGGGCGGGGGACGGCGACGTTTTGAACCCCCCGGCGGGTTGAAAGGAACTTCGCTCTCTTACCGCCGCTGGCGGTGCGGCGGTTAAGAAACCACGGGCGCCTCGGCCACTCTCGTCTACCCGGCGCGCCGTGCCGCGCGGTACCGCGCGCCGCAGACTCGGGAACGAGGGCGGCTGTCGATCCCGCTGCTGCTGCCGACACCGCGCGAGCTCCTCGTGTTCGGTGACGCGCCCGGAATCTTCGGAACCGCATCGCGCCTGTGGCTTCTTGGGAGATTTCCCGTCTTCACGAGGAGCAATGTTGGACCGACAACAAACTTTTTTTTTTTAAATGGGGCACGCGAATAATATCAGCCGATTACAGTTTTCATTTTTTGGCCGGAGCCCGGCGATGGACTGGCGTCCCGTCGTCGGGTGTATTCCTGCCTTGCGCCCTGTGTTTCCGGGATGGGCTCCGGCTTCACCGTGACCCTATATAGGATTAAGCGGTTTCAGATAATGAGATGAGATGAGAGGTTTCAGACAATGAGATGAGGGGAGATGAGATTTTTTGGCCGGCGTTAGATGCCCCAATTGTGGCGTTCGGATGACATCTAGGACATCACAAACAAGTCATTGGAGTCATTATTTCACTCGATTTGAGCTAGTCCAATGTTGTTGTTGCTACCGACATCATGCCGTTCTCTCCTTCGCTTCTGCACGGCGAACCTCGTGTATAAACAAGAAAATCAACCCCGTTCTCGACGTGCAAATGTTATTATTGTTATTAATATAACGTGAGCAGCTGTTATATGGGGGAGGAGAGGGTTATTTCAACATCAGCTGCATCCACAGTGCTGGACAATCCCGCGTGCGGCACACAGACGCGTACGCGCCGGCTCTTAAAAGATAGGCAATAATCGCATTCAGGGGCGGCGCGGTGGCCCAGTGGTTAGCGCTGACGCCTCACAGCAAGAAGGTCCCGGGTTCGAATCTCTCGGCTCGGGTGCCTTTCTGTGTGGAGTTTGCATGCTCTCCCCGTGTCCGCGTGGGTTTTCGCCGGGTACTCCGGTTTCCTCCCACAGTCCAAAAGCATGCTCCTGGATAGGTTGATTGGCTCGCAGACTAAAATTGTCCCGCGATGCCCGGCGATGGACTGGCGTCCCGTCGTCGGGTGTATTCCTGCCTTACGCCCTGTGTTTCCGAGATAGGCTCCGACTCACCGTGACCCTATATAGGATTAAGCGGTTTCAGATAATGAGATGAGATAATCGCATTCAGGCGGTGTAAAATCACAAATTCCAACCGCAACAAATGAATAATAACTTTATACGGGATAATGCGCTGAAGCACGTGTCAGGATGAATGGTAATGCAGGATAAGACAATGTTTACACCTGTCCACGTACATGAATTAAGATAACAGCGGCTTCTCTAAGGTCAGAGTGTGTTCACGGGAGGGGTCAATAGGACAGCGATTCCTTTATAGTTTTAACAGGCGGTGGGGTCAGGTGTCGTTAGCGAGCGCCCATTAAGGTCGACACGGCACATGCGGGGGCGGGTGAGTCAGCAGCACGCCCGGCCGCCTTTGTCTCCCCAGCAGCAGAGTGTACACACCGCGCCGGATACTTATCGATTTCGGAGACTCGTTAGCAGGTGTTAGCCGTGAGCTAATCGCCGAGCCACCGCTCCCCTTAGGCCCGATAACCACCACAACATGCGCGCCATCTCGTAGTAATAATAATAATAATAAATTGCACTTCTAGAGCGCTTTTCATCCGAGGGTCACAAAGCGCTGCACGGAGCGGTGGAGAGAACGGCGCGTCAGCAGCCACGTGTGAACGGCAAATCAACCATAACGTTCGCTTGTTTTCTGTTACAAATCTGAGCCGTGGAGATAACGGCGTGAACATAACAACGGAGCAGTAAGAACAACAATCGCCACCGGAGGTGAATTACCCTAGTGCCAGGCTAGGTGCACGCCGAGCACGCACCTGTTGGCTGGCGAGATGCAGCTGCTGCAGTCGCTGGAGAAGCTCCCCGCGGTAATCCCGCGCCACCCTCACGCTCTCTCTCACCTCGTCAGCGCCATCACCTCCTCCACCACCACCTCCTCCACCATCGTCCTCGTCGTCGTCACATCTCCCACCTCCTCCATCGGCGCCATCGCCTCCTCGCTCTGGTGCCGGAGAGAGGCGATTCACTCCCACGAGCTCCGCGCTCGCCATGCCGATCGAGTCTGTTTCGGAAAGGGGAGGGGGGGCATCGTCAGCCGCTTTCTATCCACTGCTGGATGATGGAGGGCGAGGAAAACCACGCAGAACAGGGGAGGAGGGGGGGGAGACAGCGCGCAGGACTCCACACACAGGGGAGGGTGGCCCAGGAAATCGAACCGTCTCGGTTCGATTTATCTTGCGGAACAGTATATATATTACTCACTGTATCATTGTCAGAAACCGCTTAGTCCTGTACAGGGTCGCGGTGAGCCGGAGCCTATCCCGTCAGACACAGGGCGCAAGGCAGGGATATACCCACGATGGGACGCCAGTCCATCACCGGGCACTGTGAGCAATTTAGTCTGCGAGCCAATTAACCTGTGCAGCGGCATGGTTTTTTGGACTGTGGGAGGAAACCGGAGTTCCCGGCGAAAACCCACGCGGACACGGGGAGAGAGAAGCTCGCAAACTCCCACACAGAAAGGCATCCGAGCCGAGACTCGAAGCCGGGACCTTCTTGCTGTGAGGAGGCGACAGCGCTATCCACTGGGCCACCCCTAAATATATTACTGTAGTTTAAAAAAAGAATGCAACGGATATTTCAGAGGCAATTCTTTTTTAATGGGGCGGCACGGCGGCCCAGTGGGAAGCGCTAATGCCTCCTCACAGCAAGAAGGTCCCGGGTTCGAATCTCGGCTCGGGTGCCTTTCTGTGTGGAGTTTGCGAGTTCTCTCCCCTTGTCCGCGTGAATTTTCGCCGGGAACTCCGGTTTCCTCCCACAGTCCAAAAAAAAAACATGCCGCCGCATAGGTTAATTGGCTCGCAGACTAAATTGCCCGCAGTGCCCGGTGATAAACTGGCGTCCTATCGTGGGTATGTCCCTGCCTTTCGCCCCGTGTCTGCCGGGATAGGCTCCGGCTCACCGCGACCCTGTACAGGACTAAGCGGTGTCTGACAATGAGACGCGATGATTTGGATAAATCGAGTGAACGACTTCATTCGTCATCCACCGGATCACAAGACGCACCGACAAGGCTCCGACGCGTTCAGCGCGCTCGGGATGAAGTTACGCACAGCGGTCACGCGAAAACGCACGACTTATGCGGACAAATCCCCTTCAACCTTTGACTTTGTATACGGATTGTAATCCGGATTACGTGGCCATAAACGACACGGATAATACCGAGGGGGCGAAAACACTCACTGTCGCGTTCGCTTGGCCTTCTCGCGCAAGGCAAAGAAACATGGGTCAGCGACAGTCGTTAAAATTACGGAACTAGCGAACGCGTAATGTCCATGATTATTAATATTAACGTTACACAGCCGCGCAACGAGAGACTCCTAAACGCAACGTTCGACCGTTACCTTAATTCTTATTCTCGCCCGGCTCGCGATTCTGTCGTCAAATTACGTTCAAACGAACGGCAGCGCGCGAACTCGGAGACAGGCGCGGCGGCAAACGCCCACCGAAGGCTGCCGCGGATTTCTTTTCGCCTGCGCTGCCGCGGATTTCTATTCTGAGCCCCATTGCCCGCCACCAGCATCACCACCACGCAGGAAGCTGGAGCCCGATGACGCGCACTGCGATTGCGAACGCAGCAATGTCAGTGACGGGCGGCGCGGTGGCCCCCAGTGGGTAGCGCTGTCACCTCCTCACAGCAAGAAGGTCCCGGGTTCGAATCTCTCGGCTCGGCTGCATTTGTGTGGAGTTTGCGAGTTCTCTCTCTCCCTTCCTCCCCTTGTTCGCGTTGGTTTTCGCCGGGTACTTCGTTTTCCTCCCACCGTCCAAACACACGCTGCCGCCTAATTTAATCGACCCACTGAGAAAATTAACCCAAAAATGGGCTCTGCGATGGACTGGCGTCACATCATGGGTTTAGCCCCGCCTTACGCCCTCCGTCTGCCGGAATAGGCTCCGGCGGTTAGCGCGGTGCGCTAACGGCTGTGCCACCGCTCCGCCCCGCGGTTACGCGTTCGCGTGAATAAGAGGCCACTGTTTTCGACCCGGGTTGAACCGTGAAACCCGTGAGCGGACGCAGCCACGGGATGCCGCTCAGAGCGAAACAAGTCGGCGATGTTTGTACAAAGCCCGCACAGTCCTGCCTGCGTGACGAAGCGACTGATGCCAGGCAGCAGAGCACAAAGCGAACGCCAACGCAAATGGGGAAAAAAAATATCCTAATGAATATTAACAATTCACAAAACGATGCATAAGAGTCATCGACAGTTTCTGTATCTCTCATCTCGTGTAAATATCGCCTCTCTTATGATAATGATTGCATTTATGGAGCGCTTTTCACCCGAGGGTTACAAAGCGCTGCACAACGCTGCGGAGGGAACGGCGCATCAACAACAATGACAGAAAACGAAAAATCAGCAACGGTTTTTTGGGTTTTTTTTAATAAATCCGAGCTGTGGAGAGCACGCCATGTCAACAACAACATCAGGATAGTTCAACTGAGAGTCAAACAGTAGCGATAAATTATAGGAGTCAGCAGAACAAAACAAATCATTCTTCAACAAACATGGAAGGAATAAATGTTGCCGAGCAGACGCAGGTCGGAAGAGAGCCAACATCCCGGCACGGCACCACTGAGCCGCATCAACAGTCCGGAGGACGTGAAAGCTTTACGGAACAAGTGAGTCTTGAGACGAGATTTCAAGTTGCCCAAGGTCTCAGCTGAACGAATCTCCAGTGGAAATGCATTCCAGAGAATGGAGAAGCGCGCCAGAAGGCTTATCACTAGTTTGTGTAGTTGTAAAATAACTTCATCTCTACCGCGTGTAGTGCGTGAGCACATCGAAATGAGACACGTGGACTGAGATATCTTCGGATGATTGCGAGCTTAAACCCTTATTGGGGGTTGTCTGAGCCCATCATCATTCCGGGGCAAATAAAATGCGAACCACGTTGTCAACCGTGGTTGTCCTACCGCAGAGACTGGACTAGTCCGAGTAAAATAGACGTGGGATTCCCCCCACTGGCTTCAAGACTGGACACATCGCTGCTCGCTGGAGATGTGAATCAACTTTGATTCGAAGGACAAACTCTCAAAACAAAATGTCCCACTCTGAGCCGCCAGTGGGCCAGCACCCTCGACCCTGCCGAACGAGACGATGTCGCAATGAGAGCTGTGACGAGGAGGTTTGCGCGGCCCAGAATTCCGGTCCCATGGTGGTGAAACCACACAGGAAGGGGCCGGGTAGAGCTGATAAGACTTCGCAGCCAGCGCCAAAAACACCTCTCACGACGGCGCCACGTACCAGCCTCGACAGGCTGTTGGGGAAAGTGCTGTTTGCGAGCGCGTGTTGAAGACACGGCACACGAGGGGGCGTGCGTGGCTGGCGCGACTTGCTTCCGCTCGCCTGTCTCCACACGGGTGATGTACCCGCGCTCGCCAGTCAAATTAGGGCACGTCCGCGAGGGGTTATTATATTGTACCGATGTAGGTTGTCAAGGCGGCGTTTCGTCTCCCGCGTTGGAGGCATCGTTCAGCATGCCTGATGACTGGACCTTGGTGGGAGTCGATGGAAAGAACACTCGACACGGCTACCCTACGGAGAGAAATGATCGGTTCAGTCTTCCAAGGGGGCGGCGCGGTGGCCCAGTGGTTAGCGCTGACGCCTCACAGCAAGAAGGTCCCGGGTTCGAATCTCTCGGCTCGGGTGCCTTTCTGTGTGGAGTTTACATGCTCTCCCCGTGTCCGCGTGGGTTTTCGCCGGGCACTCCGGTTTCCTCCCAGAGTCCAAAAGCATGCTCCTGGATAGGTTGATTGGCTCACAGACTAAAATTGTCCCGCAATGCCCGGCGATGGACTGGCGTCCCGTCGTCGAGTGTATTCCTGCCTTTCGCCTTTGGGAAACACTTTGGCTAACGCTGGTGAGAGCGGGCGCTAGAGAAAGCCGTCTCTGGTGTGGGCCAATCAGTTTCAAGAACAGTGCACACATTATAAAAGCATGTTGTGTAAGTCACCCCGGATAAGGGTGTCTGATAAATAATAATTGTGTACGTATTTTGCCACAAGCATGTGTTTTTGCAAACTTGACACTGTGTGAGAGGTGCTTATATGATGTTTTAAGACCTTAACACTGGTATTGTCGCCACAAAGTGTAAAACCATTTCTCTGTTTACATTAATTGCACGGTGAGTTTGTAGGGCAGTGCTCTACTCACTCTACAACCCCCCCACACACACTGTTTGCACAGACGCCAACATACATATGAAACACTCATAACCACACACACGAGGTGCACTCATAACCATCGGGCCCACACACACACCTAACGCAACAGAGAGTAAAGAACGAAGATTAAGCGGGGTTTTTTTATTTTTTTACGTCATTTCCTAACTCGGGACTCTCATTTCAATGCTTGCCGAGGCTTTTCCTTGGCCGCACCACACACACGCACACGTGTAATTACAGAGACGCGCGCAGTCGAATGCGGGATCCAACACACGTGTGTACAGCACACAGGTGTGCATAGCACATAAACGTGCGCACTTACGATTTATAGGAATTTGCCGAAATGACCAAACGGGATGGCTCTTTCTGAGTGGGAAATCAAACAACCAAACCTAGCGACTATAGTTAATAATCAATTCCATCTCGGTTGTGATCGAGTCATCCGTTATTTATGCAAGTGTGGTGTTTAAATATTGATGGTGCTTAACAAATCGTGTCTTATGTGAATTGCTTTCCACAGCTGTTCTTTCGGGATAGCATTTCTTACCATGTCATATGATCTCGTGTCAGAAACCGTTTAATCCTGTACAGGGTCGCGGTGAGCCGGAGCCTCTCCCGGCAGACACAGGGCGCAAGGTAGGGATATACCCACGATTGGACGCCAGTTCATCACCGGGCACTTAGGACAATTTAGTCTGCGAGTCAATAAACTTATGCAGCAGCATGTTTTTTTGGACTGTGGGAGGACACCGGAGTACCCGGCAAAAACTCACGTGGACACGGGGAGAGAACTCGCAAACTCCCACACAGAAAACACCCGAGCCGGATTCGAACCCGGGACCTTCTTGCTGTGAGACGACAGCGCTACCCACTGGGCCACCGTGCCGCCGAGAGGGGGAACACTTGGTAAGAAGTGCCCGGAGAGAGGGAACACTTGACACGGCCGATCCGGAAATAACAGCTATGTAGAGCAATTCTCATTTATCGAGCCATGAACAAACCTCCATCAATGGATTCCATATTTTGGGTTCGGTCGCGTAAAAAAATGTTTGTCGTAATTCTACCTCGGTTCTATCTGGATACGTGACCTGAACCAAACAATGGAATCCATCGATGACATTGGTCACGAAAGCCTTTGAATTCAACCTGCATGAGTCCTCCTTCTTGGGATGCGTCGGGCTAACTGCAACAGCGCTGACGAAAAACACGGGTCAAATTAAGGCAGCCTGTTGCGATGACACGACTTGTTGACGTCGCATATTGACGCATTGCGCGGTGACAAACACTGCCGCGCACGCCTGGCACTCTGGGCCTCCACCCCAAAAGTCACGGCCGTCCATCAGTCTCGTGATGCAATTATGACAACGAGCGCCTCTGCGCGAGGCGATGGTGGCATCGCAACATCCGTGGTCGTCCGCTGGGGCGTTTCCACTCGTGCATTGAAAACGTTTCCATCCCAAGGCAGGTGCGCACGTTGAAGGTGACGACCGCCAAATAATACTGTGACGCCAATACCAACCCAGGCGGCACGGTGGCGGAGCAGGTAGCACAGCTGCCTCTCAGCAAGAAGGTCCCGGGCGAGATTCCGAGCTCAGGTGTCACCTTCCTGTGTGGAGTTCGCATGGTCTCCTCGTGTCCACGTAGATTTTTGCCAGGTATTCCGCTTTCTCACCACCGTCCAAAGGCAATCTGACCAGGTTACATTGGCCTAGCGGGTAATCTGCTCGCGGTGCCCTGCGATGAACTAGCACCTGAATTCCGGCGATAGCACCGCCTTAGGCCCTGCGTCTGCTGGTATAGGATCCGACTCCCCAAAACCCTGTACAGTATGAAGCATGTACCAATAATGATGATGATGAGAAACAATGCCATCCAACGTGACCACTCCATTTGCAATTACATTTTTCATTTAAATTAAATTCACAAATTTTCAGCTAGCAATCGTAAATTCACCGCATCACTCCTCCGCCAAACTGCCATCGATTCACTACATCAGACCATGCCCCATACATTTTGAAATGAAAACAAAACAGAAACATGTAAAATCCTCTTGCAAACTATAACCCACACCAGGCATTCTAAAACACTCCAGCATGATGGCTCACTGCGGACATGCCAATTAATGAATACAGGACCCCCCACCGGATATGGAAATCACAGTCCATAGTGTTCGAGGCGACATGAGTCAGGGGTCAACATTGAAACATTTTCTCTTTTGGCCGTTTGCAGCACGTGTCGAACCCGGACAGGTTGCAACATTTTCAGAAAACAAGTATCGTAAATAATCAACGCGCGCGCGCGCACGCACACACACCTGCATCTGCCATGTGCGTATCGGCTTCAAGCCGATTCCATCCGTAGCGTCACGGCTGCAAGACCGGAGCGGCAAAGCCCTTGCTCGTAGAAATTTGCTTCTCGGCTCCCAGGAGGTGGGGGGCCAGGGTTTGCAAACTTCCGCACTTCCCCAGCTCTTCTCGCCAGCGAGCGCCGCTCGATTCACGACGAGCGCCGCTGCCGTAGCATCCAGGGCGCGAGAGCGGGCGCCGCCATCGGCCAGCGAAGCACTTTCACGTGAACATTTCGATGCGAGATAATAAACACTGCCCACATTTCACCGCACCCGTCCCACCACCTCAAAAAAGAAATAATAATAACAAGAGCGATGTTCTTTTAAAACAGAAAACTTTGGCTACACAAAACGAGAGGGGCCTGCTCGCTAATTGGCAAGTGCCCAAGCCATTAGAGTTAATTATCGGCAATCGTAAAGCCCAAGCAGGGCTGGGTCACACTGAGAACGCACTCTTGTCACGGAGAAAGACGTCCTCCGTTGACAATTCACCGGCAGCACCCGCAGCGGTGCCCTGGGACGGGAGGTGAAATGGTGGGAAGTTGGGATGTTGGGACGTGATGGTGATGATAATGGTAAGCATCTCGTGGAGACGGTAGTGATGCGGACAGGCGTGGGCACTCTCATGTGGTGGCGATGGCTGTCTGGTGGAGATCGCAGTGTTGCTGGTGGAGGAAGTGCAAGGGGGAGGGGTTGATACAGCATAACATTTTAAGAGAGGGAGTCGCCCCACTAACGCCTCAAATGTCCTCCCGCTGTGTCCAACGCGAGGAGATCCAAACGCGACGTCTCTCAACGCAACTACGCTCCGCCCGTCTCTCCGCTGATTCATTCCACCGTCGACTTCTCCCCCCCCCCCCCGGCGCGGCGAAATGACGACCGCCGCCAGACAGCCAGCGCACCGCGCGCCTCACATCCGGCACTGGCGGGAGGGGGGCTGGTGGCGAATTCCAACTCGAAATAAAATAGCGGGACGCCGGGCAGAGCGGCGGGCGGGCGAGCGACCGGAACGAGCGCGCAGCGGGCAGCGCCGTCCGCGGATGCCTTCGCCCACGATGGTGCCGCCTCTTGGCGGCGAGCGCGGCTGCCAGTGCCACTTCGGAGATGGAGGAGAGGGAGGCTGCGGCCTGGAGCAGTGCGCTTCCCCTTCCGGGCGGACAGTGACGTCCGTTCCAGCGCAGCGTCTCTTCTCGTCTCGTTCGAGGTTCGCCCACCGCACCACCACCCGTCCTCGCCCGCCGGTTCGTCGGTTGCCACCGCGTCCGCCGCGCACGCGACTAAGCCAGGGCGCCGCGTCGCACGCGCAGCCTCCCCCCGGCGTTTCGTCCGTGGCGCGCGCTCGTCTCCTCCGCGTTCCGTCGTTTTTTGGTTTCATTTCCTCCATTTTTCTTCTCCGTCGTCTGCGTCGCACCGTTGCCGTCACGGTGTTACCCCCCGTTCCCCCCCCCACCAACCCAACCCCGCCGCCAGCGCCCAGCTCAGGTCACGGCGCCTCCTTGGCTGAAT
>JAZEWT010000021.1:3852071-3867710 GCA_036362905.1 Mordacia mordax | reverse complement strand
CCCCCCCCCCCGGTCAGTCGAGCTCGATGGAGTGGCCGTCGAGTTCGGCCTCCGTGCCCTCCTCGTCGCCGCCCATGAGGCTGCTCAGCAGGTTCCCTGCGTGCGGCGCGCGCGGCAAGAGGGCAGCGTTGCCGCAAAAGCACGGACCACGGCACGGGCGGCGCCGGCGGCACCGGCGGCACGCCGACGACGCGACGCCAGCAGAATGACTTCCACTTAGGCAACACACACACACACACATCCGACTCGCTCGCAGCATGAAACGCTGGATGCGGAGGCGAACCGCACGCTCACTCACTTGGACGCGCACGCAATGATTGTACAACACACGAGACAGAGATCCCCCGTGTAGCCTTAACCGACCGCAGGGTCAAGTGCCGCTCATAACAAGCGCTTACAAAGAGCGTCGCGGCGAACGATGGGGGTGGGTGGCCAGCACCGCGCTCGACCGCTTTGCATGCCACACTAGGTACGCGTTTGCGGCCGAGCAATCCTAGGGAAGGCTCAGTGCAATTCGTCGTGAGCGGAGATGCGGTCGGGGCCGCGGGGTTTCGTAGCGCGGTGCGCCAGCCGCCGCGCCACCGCCGCGGGCGCGCGCGAGACGCACTCGGCCACCAAGCGGACCCCCCTCGACGCGACCGCGCGCGCCGCCGCGTCGGGAGACCAAGAGACCCACGCCGCGCTCACCGATCATCCCTCCGTAGGAGGACGTCTGCTTGGGCGGCACTCCGAAGAACAGCTGCCCGATCCTGTCCAGGTACTGCGGTTCAACACGGGGAGGGGGAGGGAGGGGGGGGGCGGGGGGAGGGCAAGGGTTCAAGGCCAGCGGCCGAAATTTGAATCGGGGAACAAATCCCCACAACTGCGCCGCCGAGATCTCCGCCGCCGACGGTAGAGGAGGTGCCCGCGAGCCAACGCGCTGCCGCCGTTTCGTCGGCGAGCGAACCGGGCCCCACCCCCCCACACCCCCCCCCGCACCGAGGGGACGTAGTCGCTCACCTCCAGGTAGACGGGATCTCTCTTGATGGACATCTGGTAGATCTCACAGAGTACGGTGAACACCGTCAGCTTGCCCCTGCTCACGCACAGCGCGCCCGCAACGGTCGCAGATTGGCGAGGGCCCGCGTGACCGCCGGGCCACAAGGGTTTTGAACGTGAGAGCCCCGACCACACGTGGATCGTAACGTTACCGCGGTGGAGGTGTTTGCATGCTCCTGGGCTCGCCTGGAGGCTAGAGCTCCTGCTAGGGTCTCCCTTGGTTAACAGGTCTGGAGTCTAGTGCTCCTGCTAGGGTCAACCTTAATGAACAAGTCTGGAGTCTAGCACTCCTGCTAGGGTCTCCCTTGGTTAACAGGTCTGGAGTCTAGTGCTCCTGCTAGGGTCAACCTTAATGAACAAGTCTGGAGTCTAGCACTCCTGCTAGAGTCTCCCTTGGTGAACAGCTCTGGAGTCCAGCGCTCCTGCTCGGGTCTCCCTTGGTGAACAGGCCTGGAGTCTAGAACTCCTGCTAGGGTCTCCCTTGGTGAACAGGCCTGGAGTCTAGAACTCCTGCTAGGGTCTCCCTTGGTGAACAGGCCTGGAGTCTAGAACTCCTGCTCGGGTCTCCCTTGGTGAACAGGTCTGGTGCGGAGGTTCCAGACAAACAACATCCGAAAATCCTCTGACTAAAGGAGATCGGCGTCAGCAACGGCATCCGGCCGTAAAATCCCGCTCCCATACCCCCACGAGTGAGTCGACAACGGGCCAACCTGGACAGCGGCCGTTCAATCCGGCAGCGACTGCGTGCCCCGTCGCGGTCCCCGCTCACCCCTCAATGGCCAGCAGCAGGAACCAGATGAAGTTGAGGAGAGGCAGGGAGAAGGGCGGCCCGCCGTCGATGAGCGGGTGCTTCTGCGTGTACGTCACGAACACGATGGTGGCCGTGCTCTTGTCCTTCAGGCACAGGAACCTGCCCGGGGGGGACACAGTGAGCCGTCGCGGTCTTCGCCGGGGGTGGCGAGCGCGCGCGCTGTTGGTCGACTTGCGAGCGAGCGGGAGAGCGAGCGGGAGAGCGAGCGGGAGAGCGAGCGGGAGAGCGTGCGGGAGAGCGAGTGTGCTGACAAACGAGCGAGTTTGTTTACCCAACGAGTCGGTCGCCCGGCGAGCGATCGGGTGACCCGAGCGAGTGAGCTAGCGACCGGGTGGACCTTGTGAACAAGTAAGCTTGTCAGCGGGCGAGTGAGGAGCGAGCGATGGAGGAGCGAGCGAGTAGCGAGCGAGCGAGGAGCGAGCGAGGAGCGAGCGAGCGAGTGAGTGAGGAGCGAGCGAGGACTCACTGCAGCACGGCCTGCGCCACAAAGAGGTCGACCTCCCCAGGGAAGGACTGCGTGGTGGCGTGCTCCACCAGCATGAGGGCGCAGCTCTCCCCGTCGGACGCGTGCAGGAAGTGGTAGCGCGACTCGCCGTAGTTGTGCTCTGCACGGGGCGGTCGTCGCGCGCGTCAACAACGCCTGCGGGCACGAGCGCGGCGTCCACGACCCGGCCACCCGCGCCGCCGCGCTCGGCGCCGCGCGACCCGCGCCGCTTGCCGCGCGACCCGCGCCATGCGCCGCCACCACCACCTTGAACGGCGTTACTATTACCGCTCGCGTCACTGCCACATCTACACTGATCTCACATCACTACCGCCTCTACACTGATCTCACATCACTACCGCCTCTACACTGATCTCACATCACTACCACCTCCACACTGATCTCACATCACTACCACCTCCACACTGATCTCACATCACTACCACCTCTACACTGATCTCACATCACTGCCATATCTACACTGATCTCACATCACTACCACCTCTACACTGATCTCACATCACTGCCACATCTACACTGATCTCACATCACTACCACATCTACACTGATCTCACATCACTGCCACCTCTACACTGATCTCACATCACTGCCACCTCTACACTGATCTCACATCACTACCACCTCCATCACCACTATCACGACCACATCTCTACAACCACAGCCAGGAAGCGATTCCCCCTGAGATGCTAGTTATCCATTTTTAAGCGACCGCCCCATCACCACCACCACGACCTCCACCAGTCCGGTCAAACTTCAAACTCCGCTGCTCCACGTCAAGGAGGACGACGCTGATCTAACCGCGGCACTTGTAACCAGGCCAGGGGCACTCACCCGCCACACGCAGGCCCTCCCCCTCACCGCCCCCCACCCCCCCCCCCTGCCGCCCACCGCTCACCTTTCCACAGCGTGAGCGCCAGCAGGCGGTGCAGCTCGGGGTGCCCGCGCCGCGCCGTGCCGTCGCGCGACCACTTGACCGCGCGCGCCGCGAAGTTGGCGCGCTCGGGAGAGTTGGGGTCCATGAGCGAGAAGAGGCGCGAGAGCCGCTCTGACGGCGCGCCGCGGAAAACACCGTTAGTCACAGCGACGGCAACAACGAGGAGCTCGTAGGCGGACGAGTGCGGTGGAGGCGGGCGAGCGAGTGCGGCGGAGCCGGGCGAGTGCGGTTGAGCTGGGCAAATGAGTGCGGTGGAGCTGGGCGGGCGAGTGCGGTGGAGGCGGGCGAGTGGGGTTGAGCTGGGTGAGCGAGTGCTGTTGAGCTGGGCGGGCGAGTGCGGTTGGGGCAAGCGAGTGAGAGCGGTGAAGCTGGGCGAGCGAGTGGGGTTTAGCTGGGCGAGCGAGTGCGGTGGAGCCGGGCGGAGCTGGGCGAGCGAGTGCGGTGGAGCCGGGCGAGCGAGTGCGGTTGAGCTGGGCGGTTGAGTGCAGTCGGGGTGAGTTTGGTTGAAGTGGGTGCGGTCGAGGTGGGTGTGGGTGTGGTCGAGGTGGGTGTGGTCGAGGTGGGTGTGGGTGCGGTCGAGGTGGGTGTGGTCGAGGTGGGTGTGGGTGCGGTCGAGGTGGGTGTGGGTGTGGTCGAGGTGGGTGTGGGTGTGGTTGAGGTGGGTGCGGTTGAGGTGGGTGCGGTCGAGGTGGGTGCGGTTGAGGTGGGTATGTCTGCACCGAGCAGCTGCTCCGTGACCGTAGCCGATGATTTTTCCAGCGACTCGAGCACCAGCATGGAGAGGTCCGCAGCGCTGTTTTGCTGAGGCAGCAGAGACACGGGGAAAGACATCACACGCACAGTATCACGCGGCATAGCAAAAAGACAAAGATCCCCCACATAGCCTTAACAGACTGTAGGGTCAAGTGCCGTTTGCGAGCACCTATGAAGATCAACGCGGCACACGCGGGGGTGGGTGACCAGCACCACGCCTGGCCGCCTTTGTCTCCCTGGCGGCAATGTTCACACTGCACTAGGTACTCATTTGAGGCTGAGTGGACCTAGGAGAGGCCCAGGACCGGTTCGTTAAATCGTCACCGGTGTTGGCCGTGAGCGGGATTCGAACTCGGGTCGCCGGGTTTGTAGCCCAGCGCGCTAACCGCTGAGCCACCGCTCCCCACTTGCCAGAGTGTTTTACGAGAGTGCGGCATAACACACACGGTGGCGCCCATTGTCGCACTGCCACGCAGCGTCACACTGTCACACAACGTGTCACGCAGTGGGGAGGCGTCACACAGTCCAACACAGCAGGAAAGTGTCACAGTCACACATGGCAGGACGGCCGCAACACAGTGTCACAGTGTCACAGAGCTTCACGCACAACAGTGTGTGATGCTTTGTGACGCACAGTAGGGGATTGCCATACAAGTGTCACACACAGAAGCACAGCACTGTAGGCAAGTCACGAATCACAAATCCCCTAAGGTAGAATAAAATCAGAGACTCCAAGTCTCTACTCAAGTCAACAATCGCTGATCTCTCGGTCTCATTTGCAGCATCTTGTTACATTTATTCATTCATTATCAATACTCGCTTAATCATGTACAGGGTCACAGGGGGGGGCCGGAGCCTATCCCAGCCGACAGAGGGCGCAAGGCGGGAGAATTCCCAGGATGTGACGCCAGTACATCGCAGGACACACTTTTTCGGAACAATTTACCAGGCAGGCCAATTAACCTACGCAGGAGCGTGTCTTTGGATGGTGGGAGGAAAGCAGAGTACCCGGCGAAAATAAACGCGGGCACGGGCGGAACACGTGAACTCTACAAACTCTGTCTCGTTTTGCCCATCTCGTTTTTTGGGGTCTTGTTAAATGTTCTTAATAAAATGACCTTAATCCGGAAACGTGAATAATGTTGAAACAATGAGTTTAAAAAACGAGTGAGAGTGGTTTGGGAGTTGTTTGGTCGAGCAGTTTACTAGAGCAGCTGCTTGCTGGAGCCACTTGCTGCAGTGGTTTTACGAGAGAGCGTTTAAGAGGTTTTGCAGAGTTACGCGCTGCGACCCAGCACCGTGTCTCCAAACGTGAAGTCCTGGGTCACCGTGCTGGTTTATATATGTGATTATTATTATAATCATTGATGATGGACCACATTTCTCTTCTCCAAAAAATAACGTCACAGCTGATTTTCCGTCCGTATCTCGTTATTGATGTGCCGTTCTCTCCGCAGTTCTGTGCAGCGCTTCGTGACCCTCGGGTGAAAAGCGCTTTACAAATGCAATTATTACTATTATTATTGTTACCTGATTGTGCTTGAAGAAGAGCAAGGCGCCGGAAAACATGAGCTCCACGGCCTCGCTGTGCCGGCTCTGGATCGTGTACCTGACGGTCAGACGAGACGGCACAATTGTCGCGGGTTACGCGTCGATATGGCGCGCGACCGAGAGCTCGCGCGCGGCGAGCGTCGCGCACCGTGACGTCGCAGGCGTTGTCGTGATGTGTACGAACGTCTCGTGCTGCCGTAACATAAACAAATACATATGCATCGAATCCTACCGTGCAAATTATATTGCGGCGACCCTTGTGTGAGCGCACGCGCACACACACGCATGCACGCACGACACAACCCCGAGGTGATTTGAAAGGCAATGACAATAAGACATGGTGTTAGGCGAGCGGGAGCAGCTCCAATAACATCAACAAAGGGCACGCGACGGCGACGGACGCGAGGCTCCTGCGCGGGCGACGCAACGCGAAGCATCGCTCGGCCGGCGGGTGTCACGGAGTGTGCGCGCCGCTAAGTGCGCCTTGTAAATAATTCAGAGTAATCACAGCGTCCAGTTTGTCGGCGTCAAGGAAAGTCCTGCTGGTATCAAATGCGCTGGCAAAGATAACGGAACAGCTGAGAAGCACACGCTTTCGTGGGGTAAGTGAATTAGCAACACTAATCATGGGAATGGCTCTCAGCAGCTACTCTTTCGGGATAGCCGCGTCGAGCACTCCTCCTCTCTCCTACGTAATGTTTCGCTTTTCATGTAATAATAATTGTACATGTATAACACACACACATTCATTCACTGTCCATGGTATTCATTCGACAGAGAACGACTCAGAGGCGTGAGGGATGCACAGAGTGGCAGAGGAGGAGGAGGCAGCCGGGCGGTTTGCGGCGACACATTGCCACACACTGCTTCCTATAATATTAGGATGTCATCGGTCAATTTATTAACGAGTATTTTGTTTTTTTAAGTTGTGGGAGGAAAACGGAGAGCCCGGAGGAAACCCACGCAGAACAGGGGGAGAACACACAAACTCATGAGTTGGCAGCCGTTTCAGAGCAGGCGGCGATGTTGCTGTGCGTTTTCTAGACGAGTAGCTCGCACCGTCATTTTTCAAACACGGAACGTAAAGCCGGCGCAGCCCGAATGTTGACCGAGATCTTGACCGTCCACTGTGAACCGGTCGCCGCGTGCTCTGCGGTTGATACGCCCACGTTGTTAACTAGGGCGGCCGTAAGACTCCAACCACCACGAACCTGAAGAACGAGTTGGCAGAGGCACGAACGCTTTAGCGTAAACCACCCGCAAAGAGATTCCGCAAACTCACGTGGAAGAGTTCAAAACCACGGAGGCGCAGGTGTGTAGCATCAAGATAAGGGTTGCTTTATAAAGCTGTTCTCTCGGAATAGCCGCGCTGAGCGTCCCCCCCCCTCTCCTTCGGCACGTTTCGCCTCCCACGCTGGAGGCATCGTCAGGAATTCTGAGAGCGAGACCTCTGCGTTCCGAGACTCATTCCTTCAGAAAGCATCGAGCCACGGAACCGGCATCACGAGTTGAGACGTGTCGGGGTGCGAACGCGTCATGCCATTCGCCATGTAACAAATCAATCTCCCACCCCCCGAGAGCCAATCGATAACAATGAATAAGGGTCGCGACGTGAAGCAATAAACAAATATACTGCATATAGTCTCGTGTTCAAGGTCTTGTTTATGATGCCGGTCTGAAATGGCTTGTCTCGTTTAAATCGTCAGAGGTCTATGCCATGTTTCGTTATGACCGAGTGTTTTACAAAAAAAAAACGTTGCTGATTTTCCGATCTCTGTCGTTGGCGCGCCGTTCTCTCCGCAGCCATGTGCAGCGCTTTGTGACCCTCGGGTGAACAGCGCTCTATAAATGCAACTATTATTATTAATAATTATTATGTTATTGACAAGTCTCGTTCACTCCGGCCCGTCTGTACTGAGGCTCTGGTCTCTTCTCTTGTTCCGTCGACAACTTTCTCGCGCACATCGTTTACGGTCTGTACTGTCCCGTTACGGGCCTGAGCAATGTGCTTCGTGTGTGTTGTCTGGTGCCTGCCGGTGGTATGTCGGTCTGTCCGGTCTGTGCCCTGTGCAATGCAGGTGTGCTTGACATCACGAGACAGCTCAATGTTTTATTATTGCAGCAGAGAGCACCCAGTGAGCTTGCAAGCTCAACATGCTGAATTCCTGTGATACTGTCTCGGTTCCTACACCCGCGCAGTAACATCCACGCGCGGACAGGCCAACAGCAGACTTTAATAAACCGCAGGGTGAGCAGTAAATGTACAACCCCCCCCCCCTAAAATAGTGTACGGTACACGAAAGAACTACCTAATTGCCTATTTGGTTAAATATTGACCCCTTTACACGTTAGCAAACTAACAAATGGCTGGATTAATAATCCAAAATGTATCTCTTTCGACAAAATTGCCACGATACCAGATGCCAGTGATGCAGGTCTTCTGTGCATCGCTCTGTGACCCTCGTGTAGAATCGCTCTGAAAGTGCAATTATTACAATTATTAAACTCGCAACATGAGCTACATATAAGGTGGACTGCCCGGCCTTTCATCCCAGACTGTACGACTTAAAAGTTGACATAGCAGTGAGTGGCATTGGCGCATCACAGCAAGAAATTCCTGGGTTCGATTCCTGGCTCGGGTGACACCTTAACGTGTGGTTAATGCACGTTCTCCCCGTGTCCGCATGGGTTTTCGTCGGGTACTCCGGTTTCCTCCCACAGCCCTAAAGACACGCTGCGGCTTATGTTAAAATGTCCTGACTAAATTTCTCCCGTCCGGTGCCCTGGCATACTGTAACTTCCTTATCCCTGCCCTACTTGTAGAACTGTCAAAACGAGCTAAACAGCCCAATTGTTCCTGCCAACTTGAATAACAAAACCCGCTCCGTAATGATGTAGGGTTTTCACGGCTCGATGCATGATGATTGCTTCGAAAAGCTGCTCTCTCGGGACAGCCGCGTCGATCGCTCCCTCTCTCCTCTCCTCGCGACGTTTCGCCTCACACGTTAGAGGCATCCTCAGGCGCAGTGTGCGTGTGTGTAGTGCCTGTTGCTCCTTTATATATGTGCGCAACTATGCATGAGGATGCCTCTAGCGTGTGAGGAGGCGAAACGTCGCGATGAGAGGAGAGAGGGAGCGATCGACGCGGCTGTCCCGAGAGAGCAGCTTCTCGAAGCAATCATCAGTGCAGGCCGCTGCTCTGCGAGCGGTGCTGCTTGCGTGTGCTTGCGTGTACGCGCGAGGCAGCGCAATCGTTTAAACTGTGATTAAGCCCAGATAATTATCATTACCATTAACCAGGGGCCGTGCCACAATCCGCCGCAAAGCCGGTGTGGCGCTTTGCGTGGCCTCAAAAACGGCACCTTTTATGACGAACTGAGGCTGTTTCTTGTCAAGCCGGCGAACGATCACGAAGCGCTTGCAAGCTCACTGTCTTATTTTTCTGCCGTAATAATAAACATCTATGGGGAAGGCGGGTGGGGGGAGGGGGTGTTAAACCAGTAGCTCCTTGCGGGCCCAGCGACCGCCTCTCTCCGCACACCATCCAGGCCAGAGAGGCCCCAACTCGGGCCTAGCGCCGAGCGTGCCGGGGAGACGCGCGTCACTGACCGGTGGAAGAGCGTGCGGTACATCTGGTGCGCCTCGTAGTAGTCCCCGCGCTCCACGCTGGCGCGCAGCTTCGCCTCGACGCGCCGGACGCCTCCGCGGGACGAAGCGGCGCCCGACTCGGCGCAGCCGCCTCCTTCCGAAGCCTTCTCCGCCATAACTTTAGAGTGGGCCCGAATCGATTTCTCGTTACCGCGTGTATCGATTCACCCCCCCCCCACTCCCGCTCACCGACACTTGTTTACGTATTGGTAACGAATCGATCGGAGCTGAAATGTCGATTCGCGATGGGGAGATTCCTCCATTGTTTGGCAGCGGCTGCGAATCGATTCCAGGAGAATGTCCTTGTGCGATGCGTGACGCGGCGGTTCGGATTTGAGATTCAGGTAAGCGATTAGAGGTCGATCTCAAGAATCGCGAGATCGCGATTCTTGTGGCGCCGCGCCGTCTCTGCTTTGGCGATTCGTCAGGTATTACCAAAGAGAACAAATCGATTCCTACCAATATATAGGTCATAGTCGATTTAACGATTAAGGAACATAGACGGAATCGTCGAGTTTGTTTATCAGATGGTTATTAATGATAACTGCACTTCGAGAGCGCCTTTCACCCTAGGGTCACAAAGCGCTGCACAGAGCTGCGGAGAGAACGGCGCGTCAAGAACAACGACGACAACAGAACGGAAAATCAGCAACAGTAACTTTTTTTGGGTTTTTTATTACAAATGCGAGCTGTGGAGAGAGTGGCATGTCCACAACAACATCAGAACAGTTCAACTGAAAGTCAAATAGTAGCAATAAATTGTAGGACATTAAATAAGCAATGTTAAAAAAAAAGAAAATAATTCTTGAACAAACAAGGAAGGAATAAATGTTCCCGAGCAGGCGCAGGTCGGCAGAGAGCCATCATCCCGGCACGACAACATTGAGCCACGTCAACAGTTTGAGCCAGAGGGCTTGAAAACCTTACAGAACAAGTGAGTCTTGAGACGAGATTTGAAGATGCACAGGGACTCGGCGGATCGAATCTCTAATTGAAGGGCATTCCAGAGTCTGGCAGCAGTGCGCGAGAGAAGGCTCTGTCACCCATCGAATAGAGGTGCGATCTGGGCACATGAAGCAAGCCGCTATTGGAAGATGAGAGTGGTTGGGTTGAGGAGGCTGCCTGAACTATGTTACGAATGTAAGTCGGAGCAGGGCCAGTAAGAGCCCTGTAGGTGAGGAGGAAGATCTTGAATTCAATCCTGTATTTAGGTGGTAACCAGTGGAGAGACATCAGTACTGGGGATATGTGATCGTGGATGGGTGTGCGGATGAGGACTCTAGTAGCCGCATTGTGCACACGTTGAAGACGATTGATCAGGAAGGTAGGGGTGCCAGGGAGCAGTGCATTGCAGTCATTGATTCGTGAGGAGATGAAGATGTGTATTAGCTTCTCAGCAACAGAGGGTGACAGGATGCTGCGCAGTCTGGCTATAATTCTGAGATGGAAATAGGCTACCATTATCACCTTGTTGATGTGTGTCTAGAAGCTGAGTGAGGAATCAAGAGCTACTCCTCGACTCCGGACTGCCTTAGCAACTTCAATGATCTGGTCGTCAAACATCAACTGTATAGGTTCAGCCTTGGACAACTGGTGCGGGGTTCCCACAAGCAAAACATCTGTTTTGTCACCATTTAGTTTTAGGAAGGGCGGCGCGGTGGCGCAGTGGTTAGCGCTGACGCCTCACAGCAAGAAGGTCCCGGGTTCGAGTCTCTCGGCTCCGGTGCCTTTCTGTGTGGAGTTTGCATGCTCTCCCCGTGTCCGCGTGGGTTTTCGCCGGGTACTCCGGTTTCCTCCCACAGTCCAAAAGCATGCTCCTGGATAGGTTGATTGGCTCGGAGACTAAAATTGTCCCGCAATGCCCGGCGATGGACCGGCGTCCCGTCGTCGGGTGTATTCCTGCCTTACGCCCTGTGTTTCCGGGATAGGCTCCGGCTTCACCGTGACCCTATATAGGATTAAGCGGTTTCAGATAATGAGATGAGTTTTAGGAAATTTGATTTGAGCCAGGCCTTCACAGTTGACAGTGAGGACATGCAAAGACCAGACGCATTGATGGATGGTTTTGTGTGGATACAGATTTGGATTTCATCGGCACAGTAATATTTACAGCAGAAGGTACCCGGTGAGCTTGCGAGCTCTGAATGCGGGATTCCTGCGACAAAACAAACGTAACGTGACAGAACCAACAGAACAAAAAGTCTAGTACAGCAAGAGTCTCTTCACGAGTAAAGCTCCAGCCACGGTCATAAAAGAAACCATTAACGCTTAAGCTGCTACACATAAACAGTCTCACAAAACGAACTTGTACGAAGATGGGAGCCCAACCGAAATAAATCAATGGCAGCACTCAAGATTGTTCAGCGCGATAAAGCAATAATAGACAGAGGCAACAAAGCTTTAACAGCGCAACAATGGTATGCGAAGGCGCCTTAGAAATGCAAATATAATTTGTTTTACGAGTACCCACTGCGGTATGTAAACATCGCCACCTGGGAGACAAAGGTGACACCACCGGGCGTAGGTGCTGGCCACCCATCCTCTTATGTGCCGTGTCGGCCTTTATAGGCGCTCGCTAACAGCGCTTGAGCCTGCTATACGGGGGGGGCGAGGGCATAGCCGTCTTAACAGCAGTGCATCGGGGCCCCTACCTACACCATGCAGTATTTGTTTATTGACAGCAAGTCACGACACACATAGATTAGCATGGAGCCCCCTATGCTCGTGGGGCCCCCGGGCAACTGCCCAGCGCGTCCATGCGTTAAGACGGCACTGGTACGAGGGGGGGGAGGAGGGGTGATCTTTGGTCTCTCTCCGACGGATTGCGGGGGAGTCTCGCTGCGCGTCTCCACGCCGGGCGAGCACCGCGCCTCCACCAGACGGCGCCCTAAGCTCAGCTTCCATCTCGCCGCGTGGAGGCATCATCCTCCCACGCCCGTGGAGCGCGCGGCGAGGAGGAGCGACGGGGGTGGCGAGGGGAGAGAGAATGAACGCGGAGACACTCCCACCCCCCACACCTCTCCCCACGCCACCCGCTGCCCCGCGGCAAAGAAAGCCAGGTTGGCTTACAGTGTTCAAATTCCGCCGCCCCCCGTGGCTCCCAACTCCACCCTCCCCCCCTTCCATGCCCTTAGCTCACACACGGCCAGAGTTAGAGAAAAAAAATGCGCGACCCCCCTCCCTCTCTATCCTCGTCTGCTGCGGGAGGCGGGGAGCCGCGCGCGGTGCCACGTGGATCGCGAAGATGGTGGAATTTGGGACTTTCCCAGGAATAGCTGGCGCCATCATCCCTTCGCACCCGTCATCGCAAGTCATCGCCCGCAGCCCACTTGTCGCTCCTTTCATCAACCACCACGGTCACCACGGCAAGCCACCCATCACCCATTGCCACCCACCCACCACACCCATCACACCCATCCACCAAAACCCACCCATCAGCCATCACACGACAGCAGGGGTTCTCAATTTTTTGGACCGCAAGGCGCCGCTAGGTGGCGCTCGCGGCCAACTGACGGGCCGCGACCCGCCCGGTTTGAGAATCGCGGCCACTGGAACCACGCATCGCCTCCGACCCACGCAGCCTACCCATCACAATCCATCACCGCACATCACCTCCCATCACCTCCAACCCGCTCCCCACGCCATCGCGCATTACCCATCGCACGCGCCACCCTGGGTCCACCCATCACAGCCATCGGTAGCTCTCAGCAGCCACGCACGCCTCCTTCCCAGAACTTGACCGGAAAACGTGACGCAAGAAGGACGGAGCGTAACACGAGGCGCGATTTGAGACATTATTTATAATCCCCGTCCTCGGGCGCTGGTGGAGAGGTTTGCGGAATTTTTCTTTTTTTGTTGTTGTTGCTGCAAAAACCTTGCGTGAGCAACCGAAGTTATTCCAGTCTGCTCAAGAGCTTCATTATTCGAGCGTTTCAACGAAGAGCAGCGTGCATCGAGAGCGGAACCTGGCCAAAGTTCCGTTCGCCCATCGCGCGCACCTTCGCTCCGGTCCGGCATCGCGACCATCGCTCACACGCCATCACCGACCGACACCCATCATCATCACCATCATCACCATCACGCCATCAGCGAACGACCCTGCAAGCATCGCCCCCATCACAACGACCCGCTCGCTCATTTCAACATCAAGGCGACCATCACTTCCCAAGCCGCCACGCCCATCAATCTGACATCGGGAACTCAGCGGTCCGGTCTTGTTGGAGCGACATCCCATCTCTCCCTGGTAACCACGGTTAGCCGTTACCCACCGTTAATACTCGCCACCCGGACTTGATATCATTTACGCTATCCGGATTACTGGTCACTTTTGTGCCGTGCAATCTCGATAGTTGGGGTTTAACCTTCGTACAAGTTGGTGTTGTGTGTTTATTTAATTGTGCATTCTTGCGTGATACTCATTCCTTTCACGATCACGCTTCGCGTTTCATTTTTGCGCGATTGTCGCTGTTGAGTTCGTTTACTTACCCCCTGATTGTATCCGTTGTCGCATTGATCAGGTCGCACGTTTGCTCGTTGTCTCAGAGGAATCGCATATCTCGAGTTCGGAGCCAGCGTTAGAGATATGAGCCAGTGTCAGAGACAGGAGCCAGCGTTAGAGATAGGAGCCAGCGTTTGAGATATGAGCCAGTGTCATAGACAGCCAATGTTGAAACTCTGAGCCAGTTTTAGCGAAAGGAGCCAGTGTTGTAGATAGGAGTCAGTGTTAGAGCTAGCGAAAGGAACCAGTGTTAGAGATAGCAGCCGGCGTTAGCGATAGGAGCCAGTGTTAGAGATAGGAGCCAGTGTTGTCTCATAAATCCGGCATGCAGAGCTTGCAAGCTCACTGTGTACTATCTGCTGCAGTATCTAATAAAGATTGTTAATGTGCAATGGTGGGGGGCAGCGTTCAGCCACGGTCGCCCCCTCTCTTTGGGTGGGGGGGGCTGCATTAGGGGGCTAATCTAACGCCTACCCTTGTATTTTAAACTAAGTTAAATCTCCTCTCAGTCGGCGTTCTTCCACCACTCGCCGTACTCGCCTTGAAGCGTTTATAGGATGTCGACTGGCGGCACAGAGCGGTGTTTTTTTAAGTTTGATGATATTTATTTATATCTCGCGGTCGGATTCGCTACGGCGGAATAGCGGAGAGCAGCGCTGCCGCCTCCCAGCAGAAAAGACCCCGGTTCGACGCCCGTTTCGGGTGCCGCCTTTCCGCGTTCGCTCCCCGTGTCGGCGCAGGTTTCAGCTGCGTACTCCGCTTTCCCCCCCACAGTCCACAGGCACGCCGCCACTACTGCTGCATAGGTTAATTGTTCTGCCGACTAAATTGTCTCCGGTGCCCTTCGATGGACTGGCGTTCCATCACGGGTATAGCCCTGCCTTTCCACCTGTGTGTACCGGGATAGGCGCCTGCTTCCCGCTATCCTGTACAGGATCAAGCGGGTATTGATGAGCATCCGCATTAATCCTGTGTAAGGTCGCGGGGGACCGGAGCCTATCCCGGTTGACAGAGGGGGGCAAGGCGGGGGCTATACCCTGGATGCGACGCCAGTGCATCGCAGGTCAATGGGGGCAATTTACTCAGCAGGCCAATTAACGTAGGCAGCGGCTTGCAATTGCGGAAAATGAATGATCATCTCTCACTTCACAAGTTTAGTTTGAGCCGCACACAATGTAAACAGGGCGGCACGGTGGTGGCCCAGTGGGTAGCGCTGTCGTCTCACAGCAAGAAGGGCCCGGGTTCGAATCTCGGCTCGGGAGCTGCTTTCTGTGTGGAGTTTGCGAGTTCTCTCCCCCGTGTCCGCGTGGGTTTTCGCCGGGCACTCCGGTTTCCTCCCACAGTCCAAAAAACACGCTGCCGCATAGGTTAATTGGCTTGCAGACTAACTTACCCGCAGTGCCCGGTGATGGACTGGCGTCCCATCGTGGGTATATCCCTGCTTTGCGCCCTGTGTCTGCCGAGATAGGCTCTGGCTCACCGCTACCCTATACAGGACTAAGCGGTTTCTGACAATGCGATGAGAGAATAGGTGTCTCATCTCATTGTGCGCTGAAGTTATTTAGGCGTTGTTACGTGTTGACAGTAAACAACAACAACACTTCACTGTGTTTAGGATCTGTTTCGTGTCGATTGTGCATCAGTGGGTCTGAGTGAACACAGAACTACGAACCGCTCGGTGAGCATTCTCCCGCCTCACCTCCCTCACCACGACCGTCTCACTCACCACTTCTTCCCTCACCATCTCCTCCCTCACCTCCCTCACCATCTCCTCCCTAAACCCCGCTGCGCTGCCGACAACCACCTCTCTCTCACACTCACCACCCTCTCTCACACTCACCACCCTCTCTCACACTCACCACCCTCTCTCCCCTCCTCTCTCACACTCACCACCCTCTCTC
>JAZEWT010000021.1:3793938-3816426 GCA_036362905.1 Mordacia mordax | reverse complement strand
GGGGGGGGGTGCGCGCGCCACTTACGGTGACCATCTCGGGGATTGCCTCGAACAGGTCAGTGAGCTTGGTGAAGCCGTAGTGCGCCAGCTTGCACTGGCGCCCGTAGTGGTGGTGGTAGGCGGGGATGAAGCGCGAGAAGGCCATGCGCCCGCGCGGCATCTGCCGCAGCAGCTTGACGACCTCGCGAGCGAAGGCGCGCGTCCGCAGGCGCTCCTCCTGCGAGCGCACTGCGGGCGCGGCGCGCGCGCCAACACGTGCGCGCGTCAAGGTGCGTGCGCCACGCGAGCCACCGATGTGCGACCACGCCGGCGGGGATAACCGTAACCCCGCCAAGGACGAGGCGATGATAAGACAAAAGTTACCCCTCTGACTTTATTATAATAATAATGTTTGCATTTCTAAAGCGCCTTTCACCCGAGGGTCACAAAGCGCCGATTTGACCGGTTGAACGGGGCAAGTGATGTTAGTGAGCGTCTTTGAATGCCAGCACGGTACAATAAGCGAGTGGGTGAGGGAGCGAGCCAGCGTGTGGATGGGCGAGTAGGTGATTCAGTGAATGGGTGACTAAGTGGGGGCATGCGTGAGTGGGTGAAGAGGCGATTGTGTGGGCAAGTATGTGGGCGAGTGCGTGGGCGAGCGAGCGAGCGTGTCGTTCGTTGCGAACCGCACAGCGATGGTGAAGAAACACAGCGCGGACGGGAATAAACGGTCTGAGCGACATTGTCCCCGACACGGGACGAATGACCCCCCCCCCTCCCGCCCCCCGCCACCCACACCGTCTGATTTTCCCTGGATGGGGTGGCCGTGCGGCGCTGGGCAAATCGGCGATTTCGCTGGGTCCGGAGGGGGGGGGGGGAGGGGGGAGCGCTCACCTTTAACGGGGATGGAGAGCACGAGGCCGCCTTCCTGCGGCACCGTGGCGACCACCGCGTCCGGCACCTCGGCGAGCAGGTCGGAGAGCTCGCACACGCCGTACTCGCGCACGTCCCACTCGCGCGAGAAGCACCTGGGCCGCAGCGACCGGACGCGCGAGGACGCGCGGGGAGTGTCACTCGCCGCGCCGGCGGCAGGGGGCGGTTATGCGGCGGTGACATCCGCGCCGCACGCAACGAACGTTCTGCCCGAGACGGTTTGATTACCGCCTCGGGTGCCCTCTGTGTGCAGTTTGTTCAATCCCCCCCGATTCTGCGCTTGTTGCCTCGGGGTTCACGGGATTCCTCTCATAACTCAGTTATTGGCTGGTAACACCAACGATGGAGGAATACTGCAACAAGCTATCAATGTTTTGAATGCCTTTCAACAACCTTCCGGTTTTGCCGAAAAACCAAATCAATTTACACATTTGCCCACTGCGTGACAACTTGATTTGACTGGCTGTCAGGTGGTGCGGGGTTAGAGTTAAAGAAAAACAATATCACGTCCACGCGCTATGACCCCAGAGATACCAATAATAGATATTTTTTAAAAATCGTCAATCGATGAACGAATTAAATGTGGACTCCGAATCGGCGCAATCCATCACATACCCCGTGCACAGGTCATCTTACCAGTGGTAGGCTTGCGCAAAGTCTTGCAGGCACACTTGCTTGCTGGCCTGGGCCTTGAGAAGCTTCAGGAGGTCCTGCGTGAAGCGCTTCACCTGGACCCGGTGGGTCAGCGTCAGGATCCGCCTGCCGCCCAGCCCCAGGATCTGTCTCCCCGTCGCGCCGAATCAAACGGCACGAATGTCATGGGGCAGAGACGAAAATCCAGATAGGCAGCAGGCTACTGTGCCAGTGGTCGAGAGATATTAATTTGCCGCTAACGTTTGAGGCAAAACGTCGCGAGGTGGAGAGAGGAAGCGAACGACGCGGCTGTCCCGAGAGAGCAGCTTTTCGAAGCAATCATCAATAATAATTGGATTTTTATAGCGTTTTTCACCCGAGGGTCACAGAGCGCTGCACAGAGCTGCGGAGAGAACGGCACGCCGGTAACGACGACAACATTAGAACGGAAAATCAGCAACAATTAAAACAAAATTGCCTTTTTTTCATCCCTCCTCTCTCTCCTCTGCGACGTTTCGCCTCCGCCGTTAACGCGGGAGGCGAAACCTCACAAAGATGAGAGGAGGAACGCTCAACACCGCGATCCCGAAAAAACAGCTTTCCGAGAGCAATCCTCGTACGTCGAGCCGACAAAACCTACACCGACACAAGCGACTAAAGACAGCGCCTTTCACCTGAGCGGACAGTCGCGGACGCACGCACCTGCAAAACGTGCGGGACAGCATCCAGCAGGTCGCCGAGCCTCGCGTAGCCGTACTCGGCGACGCGGCACTGCTTGCCGAAGTGGTGGTGGTAGGTGGGGATGAAGCGCGCGAAGGCGAGCAGGCAGCGCGGCTGGCCGCGCAGCAGCTCCACCGCCTCGCGGGCGAACGCGATCAGCTGCGGGTTGCCCACGGGACTCTTGCAGCGGGACGCCAGCCACGTGTCTGCGCCAGCAGGGAGGCGCGCGCGCGCGGATAAGCGAGGCGGCAGGGTGGCGCGGCGGTAAAGTGCGTGCCTCACGGAACGCGGGACCAATTCCACCCAGGCTTGCTTAATGCATCCATTGTGTAATAGTCGGGGGTGGCACGGTGGCGCAGTGGGTAGCGCCGCCGCATCATGGCAGGAAGGACCTGGGTTCGATTCCCACCTCGGGCATCTCTGCGCAGAATGTCCGTTCTTTCCCCGTTGCACGTGGGTTTCCTCTGTTTATTCAGTGTCATCCCACAGCTGAAAATCGCTCGTGAAGTAACTGACCCAGGCCGTTGTAAAACACAGGCCAGCGAAGTGGTTGTAGCCCCTTGGGTGAATGGCACTATATAAATGTAATGCATTACCATTGCAACAATATCAATGTGTGTGGACACAAAGGTAGATACATGGGATGAGTTTGGATTTTTACCTAAACGTTTTCTTTAAATCGTTTGTTCCAATTTTTCCGATCCCTCCCCAGGTTTAATCGGAAAACGTCACGTGACACAAACGAACCAGACACCGCTTTCGGTGGCAAAATCTCCGCAGTGACGCCACTCCAAAAGAAAATGTTCGGACCACCTGAAATCTTGAAATTACCAACTGTTGACGTTAACGTAGCAATCGGAAGCACTTTGTTAACACGCAAGCAGCTAAACAAGCAACCACAAACCTAAACACAACGCAGCCCCTGTATTTTAACATTTTCCTTCCTTGTTTGTTGAATAGTATATTTTTGTCATTGTCGACAGGCCGTTCTCTTCACAGCTCGGATTTGTAACAAACCCCACCCCCCCAAAAAAAAAACGTTATCGTTGCTGATTTGCTGTTCTTATGTCGTTGTTGTCGACATGCCATTCTCTCCGCAGCTCTGTGCAGCGCTCTGTGACCCTCGGCTGAAAAGCGCTATAGAAGGGCAATTATTATTATTATTATACGGCTGCAACGGGAGATCTTTGTCACGGTGCCGCGCGCGCGCATGCCGCCCTCCGCGTACCGCTGATGGGCGGCGGAGGCTTGTTCTGCACCCACTTGACCACCTTGACCCCGTTCTGCGCCATCACCACGTGAACGCCCTGCACGCACGCCGCCAGGTGCTCTAGCGGGACTCCGCGGCCGGCGCCGGCGCCCGCCGCCGGCCCGGCGTTGTCGCCTTCCCCCGCCCGCGTGTCGCCATCGGCGGCGGGCGCCGCGGCTGCCCGCGCTTCGCGGGGAAGCGCTCCCATCTCGGCCTCGTAGCAGTCGGGGAAGCTGCGAGGCGGCGGGCAGAATCGACGCAAACATAAAGATCAACGCCCCCGCCCCCCCTCCCCCGTGCAGGTTTGTTTTTTTTTTGGATTTTACGCGTTGAGGTTTTATTACAAACGGCGCAAAAACTACAACTCCGCGCGGCCAACACGGGAGGTCACCTGAGCAGCGGCACGGTGCCTTCGTGAGAGTGGAGCAGCGCGTGCACTTGCGCCGCGAAGGTCTTCAGCGAAATCACCACGAACGGCAGCTGGTTGTACTCCAGCTCCAGGTCCCTCTCCCTGGCACGCGCAGGCAGACGCGACAAAGACCACAGACTCCCGCGCTTTGCCTTTAACCGACTGCTGGGAGCGAGAAGCGTCACGGTCTGAGACGCTGCGAGATGTTGCCCGTTATTATTATAATAACTGCACTTATAGATTATATACAACTAGCAAAGTACCCACCCTACGGATAAAGGAGGAAGAGTGCGCAAGAGGGGACGGAACGGTGGCCCAGTGGGTAGCGCTGTTGCCTCACAACAAGAAGGTCCCGGGTTCGAATCTCAGCTCAGGTGCCTGTGTGGAGTTTGCATGTTCTCTCCCCGTGTCCCCATGGGTTTTCGGCGGGCACTCCGGTTTCCTCCCACGGTCCAAAAACATGCTGCTGCATAGGTTAATTGGCTTGCAAACTAAATTACCCGCAGTGCTCGGTAATGGACTGGCATCCCATCGTGGGTATATCCCTGCCTTGCGCCTTGTGTCTGCCGGGATAGGCTCCGGCTCAGCGCGACCCTGTGTAGAGGGTTGACGGTACGCGTGGGCAAAAACCCTGTGAACTCGCAGGACTATTGATCACTTGCATCAGATAACGACCTCCGTAAACATGCACCTCTACACCTCGCACAACTCTGCCATCAACCAAAACCAAGATTTTAAACTCCGTTTGCATTTTGAGTCAGGAAACTATCACTGGATGACGAATAGTCAGTCAGGTCAGTTTTAATTTTAACTGGCAGGAACTGTTGAGCCACGTAGCTCTTTTTGACAGTTGCCCAATGGGGAGGAGAGGTGAGCAAGTTAACAGATAACTTGGGCTATAACCAGGATTGGAGACTAATCAATCACAGGCAATCGGGGGACATATATTCAGAAAAATTAACCCACGCGACATGTCTTTTGACTGTTGGAGGAAACCGGAATACCTGGCAAAAACTCACGTGGACACAGGGCGAACGTACAAACTCCATACAGAAATGTGACCCGAGTCGGAAATCGAACCCGGGAGGGGAACCGAACCCGGGGTCTTTCTTGCTGTGAGGCTGCAGCGGCTACTCGCTGCACAGCCACCGCGCCGCCCACGAAATCTCCACGAAGGTGACAACGCGCCCGCGCTCTCACTCGGTGTCCACGGTGGCGGCTGCGTGCGGCGAGTGGACGGCGCAGTAGGCGTCGTGGTGCGCCAGCTCCTCGATCACAACCGGGCTGCTGCCGCACGACGAGAAGTTCCTCTCCCTTTCCCTGGTGGCGGTGGCCGCCGCCGCCGCCGCCGCCGCGCCGGTGGTGGCGGCGGGCGAGCCGATGTAGGGCCCGTTTCGCAGCGGCAGCAGCGACACGAGGCGGCACGAGGGGCCGTGGTCGTGCACGCACAGCAAGTCCGTCAGCTGGTGCAGGTCCGACACCACCAGCTTGCGGCCGTACCTGTCCGGGTGGGCGGGCGGGCGATGGGCACAATCGGTTGCCAAGTATGCCGGGTGGAGGAATTATTTGGAGGCGTGCGTTGTGGCGATATCCACCGTGCATCGTAGCCTTACTGTGGTGAAGGGGTTTGCGTGTTCCAATTAATCTCAGAACAAGGTCACCTAGTGCTGCTGCTAGGGTCTCCCTTGGTGAACGTGTCGATCTTGAGTCCGGCACTCCTGCCAGTATCTCACTTAGTGAAGAGATTTGGAGTTCAGCATTCCCGTTTGGGTCTCCCTAAGTGAACATACCTGGGGTCTAGTACTCCTGCTACGGTCTCCCTTGGTGACCAGATATGAGGTCTCGTACTCCTGCTAGAGTTTCCGTTGGTTAACAGGTCTGGAGGGGAGGTTCTAGACAAATAATGATCCAAACATCCCCGACTAAAGTCGGTTTGGCGGTTGTAAAATTCTGCTCCAACACCCCCACTAAATGCGGCGCTAACGTCTAGCCCAGGTCAATCTGGACAGCTGCCCTTAACGCCGGCAACAACAACAAGACAACAAATCTGCGGCGGGGTGGGAGAAGCACCTACCGCTTCTCGTAAACCTCCGCGAAGAGGTGGAGCGGCAGGGTGCCCCCTGGCGCTTCTTGCAGGATCCCCAGAGCCTCCAGCCTGTTGCCAGATACCACAACACGACCAAACCACAGCAGCCGTTAACGCTGGGAAGCAAGCGCGTTCTCGCATCTCGTGGTGGCCACGTGCGTGGCCCGGAACCCGGCACTGCGGGGGCAGCGGGGGTTGGAGGATCGCCCGCAAAAATATTGCGGAACTTCCTTCCCGTGAGCACCAGGGTGCCACGTCACAGCTTTGCTGGAGAATACGGTGTGGCAAATGTGGAATCCACCGTTCCGGCTGCATGACATTGTGCTTCCCCCTCACAGGTGTGAGTATTCGGCAGGTGCTCCGATTTTTTGAGACACCAATTATTTAGCTGACAACTTAATATACAAAGGACTGCAGAGCTTGGGCAGTTGTTAGCGCCGCGTCGGCGAATACGACGCTCATTGGCGATCTGCCCATCAACACTTCCCCACTCGCTCCACACGACAGCGGCGGTCGTCGCTGTACCGTCAGACCAACATTTGGTTTCTCAGAGCTAGAATTTTGCCAATTTAGTACAAAACCCAACTTAACGTAATGGGTCTTTTCAGAGTCACCGGTGAGCTGGATACGTACCGCAACACAACAGTCAGTAGCGCTGCTGCCTCACAGTAAGAAGATCCTGGGTTAAATTCCCAGCTCGGGCACTGCCTTTCTGTGTGGAATATGTTTTCTTCCAGGTCAATTTTTGCCGGTTATTCTGTTTTCCTCCCAGAGTCCAAACAAATGCTGCTCCCTAGGTTCATTCCTCTAAAAAAAGTGCCCCCCTGTGGCCTGAGATATTATAACTTGCTCACCCCTAACTCACTGGACAACTACAGAAAAAAAAACGGCTTCGTCCAGCTTACATTCAAAAACCGACTCACGCCAGGTCATCCACCCCGGTGAAATTCTACCGATAGCCGGCACGGAGGCGGCGGTGGCCGTTGCCGACCTGAGAGTCTGCAGAGGCGACGAGCGCTGGGGTTCGGGGACGGCGCCCTCGCTCGCCAGCGACACATGGACGAGCCGGCCGGCGATGTGGCAGTGCTGCAGAGCGCTGGCGCTGAGCGCCGCCTCTTCGGCGCTGCCCATTCGCACGAGCGCCCGCAGCTGCTGCTGATCCGCGTGACCGCGCAGCTCGATGCCCTTGATCTGAGGGGCGGCACAAACGCGAGGCGGCCGTCGACCCAGCGCGGTGCCACGGCTCGAAGGGAAAAGTGTGGCGAAGCGTCCGCGTGGCTCGGGGTGTAGGCGAGTGGGCCGGGTGCCATCACCGCGGACGGTACACGAGTACAAAAAGATGCGGCAGCGTAAAGACTTCGCGGGACGCATCCGCACTCTTCCCGCGCGGACGCTTACGGCCGCTGCGTCGTTGCCATGATGCTCCTCGCGGGAAGGGCAAAATCGCGAAATGAGAAGCGGTGACACGGCCAGTGGTGTTGCCCAACGCAGTGCGCATCCAGAGACGGTCGGCTACGCTCAGCTCTCTGCCCACGGCGGACACCAATGGTATTGCCGACCCCCACCCCACGCACCCCCCCCCGCCGTGGCTCGTGGACCAACCTGGCCAAACTTGGCGAAGGCATCGCTCAGCTCCTGCATCGTGTCGCTCCACTGCGCCTTGCTGTCCAGGTTGGTCACGAGAACGTCGGTGGGGCTCCCGCCGCCACCCGGGTAAGGGTAGCCGCACGGCGGCGGGACGTGGCCGCACGGCGGGGGGGGACCCGCCGCTGTCCTGCGCGGCACCAGACCGCGGGGGAAGGCAAGCGGATTCAACGGTGTCGCTAGGCGAGAGCTGCGGGAGACAACAGGTGGAAAAGGCAGCCACAGCGGTGACCACATGGCCGCGGCACGGTTCCTCCAGGCACGCGTACGGGGGTTTGGGTCACGACGCGTGGCGCTGACGATAGAACTCCCAATTCCCGCGCGTCCGACCTTGAGCGTGGAATTCAACTCACACGCAGCTCGGCTCCACGCCTCGGTATCCACGTCTTGCCCATGACCAGGTAGGGAATTGCGTGCGGGGACGGGGACATTGGAAAGATAGCGGCTCAGTGGTGCTGTGCCGGGATGTTGGCTCTATTCCGACCTGCGTCTGCTCGGGAATATTTATTCATTCCTCTGGCTAGGACTGTTGATGCGGCTCAGTGGTGCCGTGCCGGGATGTTGGCTCTCTTCCGACCTGCGCCTGCTTGGGAACATTTGTTTCTTCCTTGTTTGTTGAAGAATTATTATTTTTTTCTGCTGACTTTATGTCCTATAATTTATCGCTGCTTGACTCTCAGTTGAACTGTTCCGATGTTGTTGTTGACATGGTGTTCTCTCCACAGCTCGGATTTGTAAAAAAAAAACCTAAACAAACGTTATTGTTGCTGATTTTCGGTTCTCTGTTGTTGTTGACGCGCCGTTCTCTCCGCAGTTCTGTGCAGCGCTTTGTGACCCTCGGGTGAAAAGCGCTGTATAAATGCAATTATTATTATTATTATGAAAGATAGCGGTTGGCACGGGCAGGGTAACATTTGAAGGCCGCTGCGAGGAGACTTAAGAGAAGGACACGGGTGACGTGTGAACAACTCCAACAGCCAAGCGACGACAAGCTGACACCAACCGACGATCGCTAACAAGAGGATTTTTCTCAAGAGCTGCTCTTTCGGGAAAGCCGTGCCAAGCGTTCCTCCTCTCCCCTGGGGCGAAGTGTCGCATCCCCCATTGGAGGCATCACCAGGCTTCGGACTTGTTTGCCTGCAGTCTATAGGTTCGTAACACAACTTCTTACCGCCAAAGCGTTCAGAAGCCCGGCGGTGCCTCCAAGGCGAGAGGCGAGAGGCGAAGCGTCGCGAAGGATGGAGGAGGAACACTCGGGCACGGTCGCCCCGAAAGAACAGCCATGCAGAGCAATTCTCATACATCGAGCCATGCAATCCCACACCGACAGGATCGGTAACAAGTGGACGAGAGGGAGAACCACTCACCTGGGCATCCAGGTGATGGGGCAGGGGGCGACGATGGGGAACGGGGGCTGGTGGGAGGGGTGGAGAAGCGGTATGGCGCCCGGCGGCGGAGGGGTTGGCGCCAGCGGCCGGAAGAACGCCGCGGGGTTCACCGAAGGGGGCCCGTCCGCGAGCGCCGGTTTCGCGAGGGTCTCTGGGCCGTCGCCATCCAGCACCAGCGGCGGGCACGAGTCGGACCTGGGGAAGAGGGTGGCGCAGCGGTCACATCTGCGCCTCAAGACACCGAAGGTTCTGCTCGAGGCGGTCAGCCTTCTGCCGCAGAGGCCACCGCTCTGCGTGGATTCCCTGCGAGTTCTCCGGTTTCCTCACGTAACAAACAACAACAAAATGCTGATGACTAGGCCGGTAAAATCCCCGTAGAATGATGGGGCGTGCGACAATCGTTGGTGCTGGCTAATGGCGCGGTTTCCTTCCCCTCCCCGCCTCTCTCTGCGGTCTCCCTGCACCTCTCGGGTCGGTCTCTCATCGAACACTTTCGACAACGAACGAACGCTGCGCCACGCGTTAAAAACAGCGCACTTACAAATCAGGACATTGCAATTGTTTGCATTATTACGTTGGAATCATCAGCAAGCGGAGGCTGCAGCTACGCAGGCACTATCCTCCGCAAGCACCGAGCAGCTGGAAGATTAGAAGTTGGCTTTAATCAGAGAACGGTGATCTCATCTCAGGACCTTCTTGCTGTGAGGCGACAGCGCTACCCACTGGGCCAAGAGAACGGTGATGTTAAACTTAAAATACAGCTCCGTGTGACAAGCTTTCAACTCACGCTTGGTTTGCCCACCTGGGCAGTGTGAACAGAAACAACTTTCAGATTGCATTATCTTAAGATGTAAACGTAAAGGTGAAGCCCTGCAATCACTTGTTCGTGGCACTGCTGGTGGAAGGGTATATACTGGTGGGTGCTCTAAGAGAGCCCCTCTGGAGAGAATCTATACACACAGCATTATAAATACATATCAGGCCTGTTTAATGTCAATTAGGTGGAGTGGTGTTGCAGCAGTTAGTACAATGTGCATTGAACCCAGTCACCAGAGTTTGAATCCGGGTTATTACCAACATGACTATCAACTCACACTGCCCGGAATGGTGAAGTATGGTTAAAAAAAACAAATGACCAACAAGGCATGAAGAGGCTTTTATCCCAGAGTGAATTAAGTGAAATGTTCCACTGTTTTTTGATATTCGGCACATTTATTGTGACCAAAGTTTGCCATTGGAAACAAACTTCTGGTGCCCAAGAGTTTTTATTTTTAAAACAGAATGAATTAATCTACCAATAAATCTGGTGCGTTGTGTAAACATCAGCTCTAAACAGCAGCTCTAAGCACCAGTATTGGGATTACGAAGGCGTTCTGGTGCTGCACTAACCGCACCATCGCGTTCTGCCGACACCTTAAAAAGGGCCTCTCTAACAGCTCTTGCCCTAAGCCTGAAGCTAAATGCCGACGATAACAAACCCACAACATCGCGAGTCAAAAACACGAATGAAATCTCGTCAGATATTTATGATGCGATATTAAAAGTGTGCTGGAAAGTCCCAGTGACGGGTTGCTGTGTGTATTGTCGTGTGTCACGGTTAGCGCACAGCAAACCCGGCCAGCCGAGTTCGAATCTCGCTCATGGCCAAGACTACTGATGAGTGTCTGAACAGGTCCTGGGCCTTTCCTGGGGTCGACTCAGCCTCAAACAAATTACCGGTACGGTGCGTAAACATCGTCGCTTGTGAGACAAAGGCAGCCGGGTGCGGTACTGACCACCCACCTGCTTGTGGACCGTGATTTGACTTTACAGTTGCTCGCCAACAGCACTTGAACCCTACAGTATATTGCGGCTGTACGGGGGATGACTGTCTTGGTAGTCATAGTGATGTTAGCGCTCCCGTTTCCGTACCTTGCGGCCTCCGCGTCACTGTGGGCGGCATTTGACCGCGCGATGAGTGGAACAGCGGGGGGAGGCACGGGTGATCCGCCTCTGCCGGCGCCCGCCATTCCGCCGCGCCGGTGCCTCTTGGTGCTTGCTTGCTGCTGCTGCCGTCCGCCGGAGGTGGTTTCCTGCATCACAGACAATCGCAACGCGAGCAGCGCTGACGTCACGACTCCCAGGCACCGCCGCGAGATAGAATTAGCACAGGCCCACGCCACTAGAGAGTGGCAATGTGTGCGGACACAATCAAAGCAACCAAACGATTAACAAGGAGGGAGGACGTACTCACGCATCAAGTGGAATGGGTTATCGTGCACATTCAATACAGTGCACCGGAGTTAATGATGGACCATTCATCAAGACATATGTTCATGTTAAAATTTAGTTGAGGTACCATACAAAACTGGGCAGACGGAAACAAACGATGGATTCCTGAATCAAACTCTAACCCCAAATTGCAGCATTTCATTGAATCGCCGGTGGGAAGGTGGCAGGGGGAGGGGGTGACCTTGGTTAAATCGTTACACAATTAACACGCATCTCGCTGCCGCAACTAGCGTCAAGCTAAAGGTACCTTGGGCCGGATTGTGCATATCTGGGCAACATCTGCACGAAGCCTTCTCGTGAGACAGGTGCAGGTCACGGACCTTCGCGTTTCCTGCTGCCCGTTCCTCTCCGTGCAGTGAGCACTTGGCGACTCCGTCACAGGCCTCGGGGTTCTTCCCCGTTCCACCGTGCTTGTGCGCCGACTTCCCGCTCAGCCGCGCGCCGCCGCCGCAGCCGCTCGACGACTGCTTCTCCTGACCAGACGTAGGCGCCACCGCGGCCCCAGCGCCGGTTCCAGCCCTGTCCCTCGGCTGCTGCTCTTTAACCCGGCTTGCCGACAGGGGCGAAGACGACGACGGCAACGACAATTGCCCGACGGTGGTGCCGTTCTTTCCGCCATCCTCCACATCGACCCGTCGCTGACCCCGCCTGCCTCCACCGCCGCCTCCACCGCAGCCTCCACCGCCGCCTCCTCCTCCACAGCCTCCGCCGCCACCGCCGACGGTGGCCGCAGGGGACCGCGACTGCTTCTCGGGCGGCCTGCCGTCGCGCTCGAAGGCGCCGTGGCCACTGTGGTGATTGCCGCTGCCATTGAGGTCGTCCGCATCGTGCCGCCTGCCCCCGCCGCGCCGGTGCGCGGGAGGAGCAGGCGACCGCGGCTTTCCGTTACCCTCGAGCCTCTCTCTGCCGAGCGCGGTCTCCGCCGCCGCGTTGCCGCCGCCGCCGCCCCCGCCGCTGTCTTCCTGCGGCAGGAAGGACGCGCAGATGCGGCTGCCGTAGACGTCCTCGTTGTCGAGGCGGCGCTGCGCGCGGCGGGCGCGCGCCGGCGACGGGAAGCGGAGGCAGGCGGTGGCGGCCGTCACGCTCAGCACCTTGCCGCCGCAGTTCTCCGAAAGCTGGCGCAGGCGCGCGCCCACCTGGCGGGTGTCGCGGCCGCTCGGCAGGTTGTTGATGTAGAGCAGCGTGTGGCAGGGCTGCGCGGGGAGAAGGAACGCAAGAGGTAGGTCGAGGGGAAAATGGGTAGAGTGGGAAAAACAAATTTCCTCACCAATGCCCACGATGCACCTGCACTTCGTGCAAGCAGCAAAAAAGCGCTGCGCCTTAGTTGCTAGTGCTGCCCGGAAAATGGCTGCCCCCCTCTCCACAAGTGCTGCTCCAACTGCCGTCACACATGGACGGCAGTTTGCCAGGACCACTGTCCCCTTCAGGGGTGCCACACAGCTTGGCAAGTGCTGCCAAGCTGGTAGAGTTGCCCCCTCGGTCAACACGGCTCCCTTCGAATGCAGCCACCCTGCAGTATTTTCCTCCCGTAACGATCGGCCTTCCTGTGCGTGTCCCAACTGCAAGGCTCTCGCTGTTAGCGCTGTGCCCCTTTGAGTGACATCCTCCTGAGTGCTGCCATACATTTGCATCGTGTGTGATTTTGTAAGTGGCCCTGGATAAGGGCTCCTGCAAAATGACTAATAATTTGTATATATAACGTGGCTGGCGGGGTGTCATTCCACATTCGGCATTCCCATTGCCTGATCATGTTGTGACAACACTGCGCAGAAATTCGCAAACCAGCGTTGTGGGGCTGTTCTCTCGGCTCGGAGCTGACCGCATCATCGCCATCTGGCGGCGCTCGTGAGAAACAAACCTAGCAAAAGCCGCCATAAAGGTCAGTAACAAGTAACGCCACCCTCTGAACCCGCGCGAGTCCTACCGTCCCGCCAAACAACCACACAGAGGTGCCCGGCGTGTATGCGCCGCCCCGCGTCTGCCACCCGGGCACCTGGGGCGAGGGGCAGGGCGGCAGGTCTTCGACCAGCTCCTCGTAGCGGATGGCCGTGTTGGCGTGGTGCATCAGCGCGCTCGACGCCTGCGTCTTGTGCACCAGCACCACGGTGAAGCCGTGCCGGTGGCGCAGGTCGCTCATCTCCAGGGCGAAGTTCACGTCGCCTGGGTGCGGGGAGCGGCGGCACGCGCCAGCAAGCCGCACAAGAGTCACCGCCGCCGCCACCGCCGCCGCCGCTCGGACAACGTGCGCATTGTCACGCGTGCTTATGCTGAACGAATGTTCTCAAGCCGAGTGTTTATGTGGTCGGCGAGCAGCCAATCGCGATCGCCGGGTCGATCTCACTGTAGCTGCATGTATCGAGTCGCGTGTGTAATCGCGTCACCGTGCAGTGTAGACGTATAGTCGAGGGCAATAGATTTGGTAGTCGATTTTACGAGCGATTCTGAAATCGCCCGAGAAGCTAGTGTTATGCATTTTGTAGGGTTTTAGTAAAGCAGCATTTGTCAGGACAGATCTTGTGTTGAACACACATTTTTATAATGTTATCTTGTATTTTAAAATGTCGGAGACCATTGCCTACCGACCATGCCACCGAGCCCTCATTTAAGGACTTCACACGCCCCTCTATTGCAACACCGGATAACTCATCACCCTCCCATCTCTCTACATAATTAGGATTATCAGCGAGGTCTGACATCAGGACGGAATGGTGGCAGTGCTCAGCACAAACCCTGTACCCAGAGTTAAATATGGAGTCTCGGATGGCATTTTGGGCTGCAGACTCATAAAAGTCAGTGTGAACTCACTTGTACCATAAGGGATGAGCGATGGCTTTGTTTAGATGTGTTAGTGAATAAGAGATATTTTATTATTGCGCTCGTTTAGCATGGGAAGCCCTCCCTGAATCTCAAGATTGTTTTTCATGTAGGTCCTGTCAAGGTTTCACAGTAATAATAATAATAATTGCATTTATAGAGCGCTTTTCACCCGAGGGTCACAGAGCGCTGCACAGAGCTGCGGAGAGAACGGCACGTCAACAACAATGACAAAGAACGTAAAATCAGCAACAGTAACGTTTTTGGGGTTTTTTTTTTACAAATCCGAGCTGTGAAGAGAACGCCATGTCAACAACAACAGAGCAGTTCAACTGAAAGTCAAACAGTAGCGATAAATTATAGGACATAAAGTCAGCAAAAAAATAACAATTCTTCAACAAACAAGGAACAAATGTTTCCGAGCAGGCACAGATTGGAAGAGAGCCAACATCCCGGCACGGCGCCACTGACCCACATCAACAATCCAAGGAGGTGGAAGGAATAAATGTTCCCGAGCAGGCGCAGGTCGGAAGAGAGCCAACATCCAGGCACTGCACCACTGAGACACATCAACAGTCCAAGCCAGAGTAAGGAATAAATGTTCCCGAGCAGGCGCAGGTCAGAAGAGAGCGAACATCCCGGCATGACAACACTGAGCTCCATCAATAGTCCTAGCCGGAGGACTTGAAAGCCTTAAGGAACAAGTGAATCTTGAGACGACATTTGAAGATGCCTAAGGGCTCAGCTGAACAAATCACAGTCGGGGGCGACACTGCTGAATTGTCATCGCAACCAGGCAATTTTCAACAGTGCGACGTTTTCACCGTTACCAGTTACACTGCGTGAGCACCACCTACACCGCACGTTTAATGGACTTAAACCCGAGATCCTGGAACAATCCTAGCCAGCAGCGGGATGAAAACATACAGACCACACGCAGAAAGAGGCACCGGCGTGGGGAATCGAAGCCAACATTCTTGCTGTTACGCCGTACGTGTGCCGAGCGTCTGTATCTGTTCTACGTGGGCGGGAGCCTCACTGGAGATGAGGACGACGGTGGCGGGAGCGGAGTGCGTCTCCGCGAAGCGCCGCATGCTCTGCTTCAGCTTGTCGTCCGCCGCATTCTTTGCCGTCGCGTTGATGTGCACGACCGTCACCTGCGCCGCACGCAGAGAGGAAAGACGACCCCGATGGCCTCGGCCGACTTCTGGGGCGAGTCCAGGCGGTTGGTGAGCACCGATGAAGGCCAACATGGCAGGCAAAGTGGGTGACCACGATGCTCGGCCACCTTCATCTCCAACCGAGTACAGATTGAAGGCGGAGTCGATCAAGAGGTGGACAAGCGCCAGATCGGACATTCGCCACTAAATGTTGACCGTGAGCCGCGAATTACACCGGGGTCGCCAGGTTTGGTAGCGCAACCCGCTGACCACTACGCTACCACTCCCCACACGCGGACGCATCCCCACGGGGCGTCAAGTCTCCCGATCAGTGGAACGCCACCGGGTGATGGACATTGATTTTCACCGACCTGCTGCTGGCTGAGGGCCTCGCGCACTGACGGCTCTCAGACAAACATCACTTATTTTCACCCCCATCGTCGACATATAATGGCACAAGCGTTTGATGCATAGATGTCTATATGTAACGTATGCCTGAACTTAGGGTACCGGCTTCGAATCCTTGATGAGCACAAATTTTATCTGCACAACACCAATAATTCAGATCTTACTTTAGCTTCAATTCCTACTTTTTGATTACTCTTCGGAAACGTCTGAGCTAGCAATATTCTCCAGAAAGGACATTTGGAAGAATGCCAGGTTAAAGCAGTCGTGTCATCAGAAAATGTCCTCAACAAGAGATGTTAGAATGTGTTACACGTTTGGAACAAGATTGCCCCGAGAGCGTGTATTCTGCTAACAATAACAATATAGATTTATAAGACGGCCTTATGTCATTTATCTTTGAGCGCCGTGCAAATAAAGCTCGATAATAAAGCGAGCTGAAGTCGGCAAGAGTACGGCAACTGAGACCGGACAGATGGCCGAGAGCGAGCATCCTTGCTCAACAAACGGTGCGGTCTTCAGCCGGCACCGAAAAATTCTCGATCAAACCGTGCCGGCGGGCGAAGCGGAGGCACTACCCGCACCGACGCGCGCCCGCCCACACCTGCGCGTTGTTGAGCTCCTGAATGACCTCGCGCTTCTCCTTGCTGATGTCGCACACGCACAGGAACTCGGCCTCCCGATGCCCGCCGAACAGGCGCTGGCGCACGCGCTGCGCCACGGACATGGCCGAGCGGCCCGTGGGCACCGAGCAGTTCTCGATGTCCCAGAAGACGCCGATGGGCGGGAGGCCGTCCCTGTCGCCCGTGCCGCCCGTGCCGCCCGTGCCACCCGTGCCACCCGTGCCGCCCGTGCCGCCCACCCCCCCTGGCAGGGGTAGCTCGGACGCGACGTCTGCAAATGGCGAACAGTACGTGCGGTCAAGTTTATTGGACTATAGTTTGCACAAATTATATAATAATCGTATATGACGGCACAATTTATATACGGGCCTGTGCGCATTTGTTCAATGGCGAACGTCTTTGTTAGCTGGCGCCAACATCTACCAGACGCCACGTTCTATATATCGTGAGGTTATCTACCAATAAATTAATGAGGTTTTTTGTTGTTGTTGTTGATGTTGTAAGAGAAAACCGGAGAACGCGGAGGAAACTCACGCAGAACAGCGGGAGTACAAACAAACTCCACAGGGGAAGATCCCGAGGTGGGAATCAAACCACCTCAGGCAGGACTTTCTGTGATGTGTAGATGTTACTGCTCTACCACCCTGGCGTTCAATAAAATGGAGTCACTAAATATTGTATTCGACTGTCTTCCCCCCCCCCAGCCCGGTCCAAAGACATGTTCTCCTACCTTAGTTAAAACACCTACTGACTAAATTGCCTCCTATGTCCTACAGACCGGTGCCCAATCCTGAGTTTAACCCTGCCTCTCGACCTGTGTCTGCCTGGATAAGCTGGGCCAGGGCTCCACCCCCCCCCCACGACTTCACAGATGATTAAACGGGCACCGACAATGAGGACTTCATACGGACACCGGCTCAGACACCATCGAGTCACAGTTCGGCCGCCGGCACCTCGGGCGCACGACGGCGCGGGGGCCCCGTTGACCAGCGACGGGGGCGGGATGTCGGGCCACGCGCCGGCCCCGTGTACGGGGCCGCAGAGGTCGACGGGTCCTGGCGCGGACCCCCTTCTGGGCTGGGAAACGGTCGTCTCGTTCGCAGTGCCCTGGACGGGCGAGGGGCAGGCACAGACGGGTTGGAGAGGAGACGCGTGGCATGGGAACACGGGACACGAGGTGTTGCCAGGTGGGCTGTGCGTTGAGTCAAATTCAATAAGTTATCTTAACTGAGGGGACAGGACTCGACACGAGGAAGACAGATGCAGGTTGGAATCTATTTTGGCAAGGCCGAGAGCGCCGTACGTGCGGCGTGGTGGTTGCAAGAGTCGTGCCGTCCTGGACTTCATAGTACACACCTGGTTTTAAGAATTCATCGATTTTTATACCTTTTCTTAGGTAAGATAAAAGAAAATGTGTTTTCACCAAACAATGCCATCCATACACATTAGGCAGAAGCTCAATGAAAATTTCTGCAGAGACTTATCAAGGTGAACGGTAGGTTGTAAAATAAGCATGATGGACCCCTTGCCAACAGCACTCGGAGGGCAGTGTGTGCAAAAATTGTGATTATTCATATTTTTTCTTTCAAATCACTCTGCGTCCAGGGTCACCAGGTCTCAATCTGAGTGGGCTCTCAGCAACTTCAATTTTAAGAAATGAATTCGGCTAAAGTTTTACAAACGTAAATTATTATTAAAGCACTCTGCACCTACTTGCAAGACCAACGGCAACGTGGTTTCACGACGGGACAGAACAAGAAGAAGTCAGTGAAGAAAACCGTATCAACCCCATTAAAACTAGCTCAGCGCATCTCATTGTCAGAAAACGCTTAATCCTGTACAGGGTCGCGGTGAGCCGGAGCCTATCCCGGCAGACACAGGGCGCAAGGCAGGGATATACCCACGATAGGACGCCAGTCCATCACCGGCCACTGCAGGACACTTAGTCTGCAATTCAATTAACCAATGCAGCAACATGTTTTTTGGACTGTGGGAGGAAGCCGGAGTGCCCGGCGAAAACCAACGCGGACACGGGGAGAGAACTCGCAAACTCCACACAGAAAGGGCAGCCGAGCCGAGATTCGAACCCAGGACCTTCTTGCTGTGAGGAGTAGGCGACAGCGCTACTCACTGGGCCACCGGTGCCGCCCATTAAAACCAACTCTCACACAGAAACGGTGAACGCACCTTGCAGTGGCAGCCTTGGCAGTGGTGCCCATGCGCATGTGCAACCGGGATCGGGAGTGAGGGGCAGTGCAGGAGAGCTGACGCAGTAACACCACCACCGCCACCACCGCCACCAAGAGGGAGGAGAGCGTGCTGCCGGTGGTGCTCGTTGTGCTTCGTGCAGTGTCCGGGAAACGGGAAAGACGACAGCGCCTCGGCCTCGCAGAGCAGCGCCGGGGCGCTGGCCGACGTTAGCGACCCGCAGCCCGGACAGGCGGCCGCCGCCACCGATGCCAGATAGGATGGCGCGGCCTGCGGCCGAGCACGGACGCCGGGCGAACCGCAGCAAAACTGGCCGGGCGTCAGCAAGCCCGACGCGTGCTCCGCGGGCGCCGCCGGCGCTTGGTCCCCCCAGTAAGGGTCCCGGGGGTGGCAGGCACAAGCGCCGGCGTCAGCGTCAAGGCTGCCGCGGTGAAAGGGCAGCGTTACGGCGTGCGGCACCGTAGGGCACGGAGCGCAGGCGTAACCGCTTACTTGGCACGAGACGGTGGCGGAAGAGGAGTCACTGGTGGGTGGGCAAGCGCCCTCCTGTGGGGGGCGTTGTGCCAGCATCGTCATGGGGTTCAGCAGTGGGGCGGGCACACGCTTGAGGTTGGCATCGGCCATGTTGAACACAACCATGGGCTGCTGCTTGGCCATGCAGTAGTGCGGCGCTGGGACGGCACACTGAAATGGAAACAAACCTTCAGAGGACGAGAAATCGACGACTCCTCCATCACCGTAACGATGTAGGTTCTCACGGCTCGATGCATCATGAGTGCTTTCTAAAAGCTGCTCTCTCGGGACAGCCGCGTCGATCGCTCCCTGCCTCCCTCTACCGCGACGTTTCGCCTCACACCATTAGAGGCATCCTCAGGCGAGGAAGCGCTCGACGCGGCTGTCCTGAGAGAGCAGCTTTTCGAAAGCAATCATCAACACCATCATCAACGATGGGGAAAATAAAAAAAAAGAGTTTTGATAAATTGTGGCCTTTTCATCAGATGTGAATGTAATGATGCAGGTTTCCATGGCTCGATGCATGATGATTGCTTTCGAAAAGCTGCTCTCTCAGAACAGCTGTGTCGAGAGCAGCTTTTCGAAGCAATCATCAATTAGATTCGATTAACTGCATGTCAAAAAATGCCCCTGCCATTCTCTTCACTCATTAAAAGAATCCTAAGGACATTGGCCAATTTCTACTTTGCAAAATTATTCTGCATGTGTGATGTAACTCGTGCGTCAGCATAAAACCCACCATGCATATAATAGCAGAAGAAAACAGCGGGCAAGACAGCGCCCAGTGCAGGCTAGCCCGCTCACCGGCGTTTGCGCCACAGACACGTAGCTCCGCGCAGGGAAGAGCAGCGGTTGAGTCGGGGGCACGGGGAGCTGCGTGAATGACAAGCAGCCGGACAACTGCAGGTACCAGGCGCTGGGATCGGTCCTCGCATGGCCCTCGGGGTGGCGGAAGCAGCTGCCGCCACCCGCGAGCTCGGTGGCGGTGTCACGAGAGGGCGGCCCCCACTCGGCGCGCCGCTCCATCGTTGGTCCGGTGCTCACTCATCCTCCACTCGAGCGCGAGCGTCGACGTGGGAATACCTGAGGGTTGGGAGTGCGCGGCACGGGAGAGTGGAAGTGAGCGCGTGGTGACGTATGCAGGCCTGGAGTGGGCAAGGGAATTTTAATGCGTGGAAGTGATCCAGAGGACGCGTGCATGCACATGCCTTTCAACGTCACTAATAACACTCACCAATAACCCTGCCCTAATGAAATATTAATTCTTATCGCCGATGGTTTTTTTAGCAATGTCTTTCCTTCGTAGCAGAAGGGCCTTTTTTTCACAAAATGCCACCTAAGATGAGGACTACGTTAAGTTAATTATTACTTATGTACAACTGTCAACACAGTAGCACAAAAACATTGCTCGCGACTTTACGCAAGTGTTGTTAAAGAATATACGCATTTGTAGACAATAAAGTAAATACACACCGCTCAAATCGCAAATATAAAAATGTGCACAAAACCCATTAAGAAGCAGCAATTCCTTGCTTGAGTTTATGCAAATGTGATCTATTTTCTCATGTGAAGATGCAAAGGTGTCGTAGCTTTGTAATTACTTGCTCAAGCCGCTGCTGGCAGAACGGCCTATTGTAGATGGCATGTAATTAATTATATTTGCAAAGCGCCTTTCACCCAAATTCCAAAAAAGTAAGTTCTCCTCTCCCACTGTGCTACACAGCCTCTTTGCATCCGCAAAAATAAACAGTATAAACAGTATTTTTTCAAGCAACTTGTACGATGGCCATCCAATGACGACCAAAATAAATATGAGCAAATGTGATGGATGGCCAACCCGTGACGGAGCGATAGACAACTGTGGGATCGATTTCGTGCTCACGGACATTTGCTTTAACAAAAATCTATTGTAATATATGTCTGCTTTGAGCCTTACGGCAGGAGTTTGAAACGTTTTACAGTTGGACGAACGCTTGTCTTTTTCAATAAAACCAAGGAGGTAGTCGGTGCTTCACAGGTAGCAACATTTGACGGTCATGTCATGAGTTCGGACTTCACCAGGTGAACGCGCGTCTCCCACGACGCGTCCCCGAGTGAAGTTTAGTGGCGTGAACCATACTTTATTATACAGAACTTCCAATGACTTCCACGCCTCGCGGGAAGAAGGTCTTGCCCGGAGCAGTTCGAGTCTCGCCCCAGGCGCCTTGCCGTGCGGTGTGTTCTCCCGCTGTTTAGTGTGGGTTTCCTCGGGGCTCCCAAGGTACCGGACCCCCTCTCACATCATAATATATGACATGACCTGTCCGGCGGACTGGCGCTGGTTGACCGCGTGGCTACCCTACCACCACCAACCCCCCTCTTACCCTTTCTCTGCGGTTTCCTGCAGAACTTCGGGACCTCTGGGCGAAAGGTGCGCGATATAAATGTTACTCACTGTAACCAAAAATGTTCTTTTTTTCCAATTTTAGTTCTGTCCGAAATCGGGTGGTCATTGTAAAACTTGCGCGTGATGTCCCCTGACTTAAGTCACAAACGCTGGACGCCGGAGAGAGGGGGACGATCTTTGTTCGCTGCTTTAAAGCTGTTCATGTGTTAGCGCTCTACGTTGTTCAATTAACGTTTTTGCCACAACACCTTAGTCAACTAACATCGGACGGCGTGAGAGACACACACGCAGGTTCACAGCTGCGTCCGACGATGCAATTCATTGCGTAAACATCGGCGTTGATGAACGCGGCGTGAAAACCACGTAAGGCACAGTCGCAGCCACGTCTCGCACAAGCGAGGAGGAAGCAGAGCTTACAGCCCTGACCCGAAGCCTGGAAATTCCACGTTCCTGAACAAGGGCCACGGTCTGCCGTCGATGACCGAAATGAGACGAACACCAACAAAGCGCTTCAAAAATTTAAACACAAAAAAAAAATTAGAAACCAACCCCCAGTCGAAACCTTCAAATTACGCACGACTCCCAGCGGGTAACGTTCTGTTCTGAGGTCATCCTAATTGCTTTTAAAAATAATAACAATACGGTGTACAGTACTTTGGGCTACTGTACAAAAGCCTGGGCCTACAATGGAGCCGAGCGACTCAATTCATTAGATCCCGTGCAGGCGCTCGATCTGCACCGCGGACTTGAAAAAGCTCCACCGCCACCGGTTGACCCTTGTTCACCTGCGGTCGCTGTGCCGGCCGAGTGTCCTGCGGTCGGGCTGCAGGTGTCGGGGGGAGAGGGAGAGGTCGGGGGGAGAGGTCGGGGGGAGAGCGCCGAGCGAGAGGCGCACAACGTCTCCCTGTAAACAGCGGGCCGCTGCCGTAAAGATCCGCTCTCGTCACGTGACGTCGCAAGGCTTCCGCTTCCTCTTTCTCGATCAGGCAAATTGTGTCGTAAAACGGCCTGGATTGTTAGATTCGGAAGTGGTGACCCCGCCCCCAGGCCCTCCCCCCGCCCCCCAG
>JAZEWT010000021.1:3776970-3789701 GCA_036362905.1 Mordacia mordax | reverse complement strand
AGAACATCTCAGGGCACCAGAGACAATTTAGTCATGGCAATTAACCAACGTGGGCAGTGTTTCTTTGGACCGCGGGTGGGGGGTGTAACCGGAGTACCTGGCGGAAACGCGCACGGACACGGCGTAAAACGCAAACGTGTTTTCGAACAAACGCGTTCGACATTGAATAAATATGCGCGAGCTATGAATCGTCATTCTCATTTCTCACAGGCAGGATGGCCCAGTTTATCCAGTTTCCTGGCTATTGCGCACGCGAGATCTGGGGTCCTTGGCCACAGTCGCGACAGCAAGGCAACAGCATCAATATTGCAGCGATCGAGCGTGTGCAGCGTGTGCAGCGTGCTCCGGTCGATTGGACTGAGAGACTGGATGAAGCCTGCGCGGAATTCACTAAGACGCGATTTGAAATGTCACGGCTTTTACCACTAGTTTCCCAAACCCTAACAACACCAATCGTGACCCTAATCCCAACGCTCAGCGTTGTACCGCACACGGCTATTGCCGCCAATACGTTAACCATACACAGTGTATATCCGTCCACCACTCCATAGCCCTAAAGCTATTGCTCCGCCAAGCCCTCCATCCAACTCTATCCGTACACCCAACCCTAACCCAGCACTAACTCAACTCCAACCTTGACCACGTCTCAAAACCCATACAATAACAGTATTTATCCGTCATATCAGTCTGCCATTTTCAATTACTCTAATAGTCTAGTAGTGTGGTTTAGCTTGTGTACTGCTGAATTATGTATGCGTGTGGTTCAGAATGCAGCTGGTCAGTGTAGTTGCCCCCCCCTGAGGAACATCACACCTGTTATATAACAATTGTACCGACTGTCGGTGAAATATCACACCTTACGTTGCCGTTTAAGGCGATCTGTGCAGACTTGTCCCCGCTTATAGTCAAGGAACTAATTGAGAACGCATTGCGCCGCGCATGTCATCTTATTTGCCTTGTCAGATCCTTGTGAAATAACGTTATTTTCCATGCGCACCTCCGGCTAGGCGGCACGGTGGCCCAGTGGGTAGCGCTGTCGCCTCCTCCTCACAGCAAGAAGATCCCGGGTTCGAATCTCGGCTCGGGTGCCTTTCTGTGTGGAGTTTGCGAGTTCTCTCCCCGTGTCCGAGTGAGTTTTCACCGGGCACTCCGGTTTCCTTCCACAGTCCAAAAAAACGTGCTGCTTCATAGGTTAATTGGCTTGCAGACTAAACTGCCCGCAGTGCCAGGTGATGGACTGGCGTCCCATCGTTGGTATATCCCTACCATGCGCTGGTGCCTGCCAGGATAGGCTCCGGCTCACCGCGACCCTGTACAGGACCAAGCGGTTTCTGACAATGAGATGGGATGAGACCATGCACCTCCGTGCGGTCAGTGGAATCCCATCTCGTGGTGGCCCACTAACCCCGTGTGGATGGTCCTGGTCACAGCTTTTGTTCAATAATTCCCGGGTCCCTTGCGCAAAAATCTACCATCTGCAGTCGTCATGTCACGTATTGGCTAGTTTTTGGTTAGGCCTAAGAGGGTTGCTATTTCGTAAGGCGTTTCACAATGAGGACGCCTTGTGAAAAGTGTTTGTGGGTCGTGACCCAGTGCCAAGTTGCCGAACCTGAAGCCATGGGTCACCTTGCTGATTCAAATGTAAACGTGTTACGTTTCACGGTCATGAGCGTTCTGGTTATGGGACTTTATTTCTATTTATTTGAAAGAAACCTTTTTGGGTCGCGGCACACAGACATTTATGTTCAACGTGGGTGGCAATGGGGAAAAAACATGTTTGAGAACCAGTGCGTGAAATGAATGTTTGGAGGATAAATATGTTACTGTGTGTTTATGGTGCTATGGCGTGTTGATGGTGTGTACGGGTGTGTTGATGGTGTGTACGGGTGTGTTGATGGTGCGCACGGGTGTGTTGATTGTGCGCACGGGTGTGTTGATTGTGCGCACGGGTGTGTTGATTGTGCGCACGGGTGTGTTGATGTTGCGCACGGGTGTGTTGATGGTGTGTACTGGTGTGTTGATGGTGTGCACGGGTGTGTTGATGGTGTACGGCTGTAATCCATCAGTGGGCTGTGTGCGTCACTTTTATGATCCATGGAGACCAAACGTGAGTGGACCTCGAGATGCAAAAGGTTGGAACCCCTCCTGTATGTATAGGTTTGTGTCGGGCATGTGACAAAGTAATGTGTGATGAATGGTTGCGTGGTTATTAATATGTGAGAGCAGGATAATGTTTTGGGCTTATTGTTTAAGGCTTATGGTAAAAAAAGGAATTGGAAATTCTTGAATGCTGCTAGTTTAATATTTTAGTATGATGTTTATGGGCTTGTCGTAAGATGCCTCGAAAATATCAGCAGACAAATACACGTGCATGTTTATTTAACATCACCTATTATCAAATATATAAACGCTATTGATTACTCGCATATATTCATGGCACTTCTAAAGCAGCCATTCGAAAACGGAGCGAGTCAGAGATGCAAGTTCGTCGCAGAGAGCCCAGGAGAGGGGAAGGCAGGCACACAGTTGGCCGGCGCCAACATTTTCCAGGCATTGCATCCTGTTCATTACGCTATCGCCAATTAATTAATGAGCGTTATTTTAGTTGTGAGATCAAATCGTGGAGTCCAGAGTAAATCCACGCAGAGCAGAGGGAGACAACACAAACGCCACAGAAGAAGGTGGAGTCTGATTCCCACCTCGGACAGAACTTGATTTCTGCAGGGTGCAATAATATTAAATACAATGACATCACCAGAGGGGGGACCATAATCCTGACCCTTCGAACCGAGTGCCAATATCTTAATGTGCTGCGGTCTCACTGCCAGCTCGGTCACATTGGTTGGCTCCAGAGTTATTTGTTTGGAAATTCGCCAGAGCGCCTCGTACTTACGTGCGTTTGGGTTCTGCTGCCAGGGAGCGCCCGAGTGCTTACTCGGCTGCTACGACTTCGGCAGATTAAAAAAAAAATAATAATTTGTACGGGCGGCACGGTGGCCCAGTGGGTAGCGCTGTCGCCTCCTCACAGCAAGAAGGTCCCGGGTTCGAATCTCGGCTCGGGCGCTGCTTTCTGTGTGGGGTTTGCGAGTTCTCTCCCCGTGTCCGCGTGGGTTTTCGCCGGGCACTCCAGTTTCCTCCCACAGTCCAAAAAAACATGCTGCCGCATAGGTTCATTGGCTCGCAGACTAAATTGCCCGCAGTGCCAGGTAATGGACTGGCGTCTCATCGTGGGTATATTCTTGCCTTGCGCCCTGTGTCTGCCGGGATAGGCTCCGGCTCACCGCGACCCTGTACAGTACTAAGCGCTTTCTGACAATGAGATGCGATGAATAGTTTGTTTTGAAATGTTACGCGTCAAGCTACGCTGTCTCCTAAAACCTCACTTGAACCCTCCAGGAGCCGCGTGCCACGCTTTGGCAATCCCATCTCACGTTGCAGGCATCTTTGGGCGGACGACACACATTACGACTGTGCAAAGGGAATGTTACCACGTGTGTGTCTTTCGTAATTTATAATTACAGCGCTCTGCCAGTGCACTGCTGGATGAACGCCTCCCAGTTGCTGTCAGAGTGTACGCTGCGTATTGGGATTTCCGTTGTGCGCTCGCGTTGTGTTTTTGTTTGCGTACCGCTTGTGTGTGTGTGTTTTTGCGTTTGTTTACAGTGCATCATTGCCGCACGCTGGAACGCACCGTGAGCCCGCATCACAAAGCCTGGAGGCTCACAATCCAGAGCATGACTCTCCCTAAATGCCAGCAAATGTGGCTTAAAACCACACATGATGTACTCTGCCATATACCGAACACAGTGTGCTATGGCAACATGCCTAGAAGTTGTTAATTAGAATACACGCGCAGCATGCACGGGTCTGTCAAGGAATGTCTGTCATCTCACCATTAAAAGAAAACCGACAAAAGTTGAGTTTTTAAAAGCTTCTATCGGTGGGGCGGCTGGGAGGGCGCATGCCCTTGTATTAATTGTCAGATTTTATAAGACACACTTTTTTTTGGAGTGCGTTTTGGGGTCATTGTTAGCTGATAAAATAATCCACAAAGGGAGATTCATGTAAGGTTGTGATGTTTTTAGGCAGTATGAAATCTCTGCTGCAATATCAATCCCATCCAAATTGATTAAGGGCTTCTCCAAAACTTGCCGATAAAACCAATTATTAATGGCCGTGCCTTTGACAAAAGTGATGACATCACTGAGCCATGTGCCTCGTTATTGAGAGCTTCTGATGAGACCCTGATGATGAACAGCACGGTGCCGCGGTGAGCAGCGTTGCTGCCCCCCAACAAGAAGGTCCTGGGTTCGATTCCCAGCTTGAGTACCTTTCTGTGTCTACGTAGGTCGTCTGGTAGGCCGTTTTCCTCCCGCAGTCTAAAGACATACCACCAAGGTAAATCGTCCTGCCGACTAAATTGTCCCCAGTTCCCAGAGATGTTGTTACTTGTTTATCCCACCCCGCTGAACAACTCTCAAAAAGAGCTTCATAGCTCAACGGTTCCTTTCAACGTAAATAAAAACTGACCATAATTGGGGAAACCAGTCCAAGAATTTGCTTAACTTTGTGAAAATATGCCCTGTGACATGAGTCTCGAGGGCCAAGGATGCTGACAGTACAGCTTTTTTTATTTTTTCTGAGATCTGAAACAAATCATTTCCTTACAATAGCCTTGTTATTACTTACGCTTTGTTTTTATGGATTCTTTGGGGAAGATTACTGTGTTATCGGAATATATTGCGCAATTACCTTCCGTAGTCATGATTTGCAGCCCGAGACCATCTACTGCTGTCGGATAGTTTCCCCATTCTCTATTACTCATGGGGCTTTTTTGTTACCATACTTCACCGTCCTGTTCAAGGCCGGTTGGTGAACGGCTCACGAGGTACGGGGTGTCACCCCTTCACAAGCGTGGGTTTTCTCCGGGCTCTCTAATTTCCCCCCGAGAACACGCACCCACCCAACCACACCTTGTGCCTTGTGTTAGCAACATTACGCAAATGTGGTCACCAACACACATGTACAAACACCTGTCACATCTTTAAAAGCACCGCCAACGTTTTCCTTCAAATACAGGTGGTAAAAAGCACTTATGAGCAATCCGCATTGTAACGGTGATGACCTCGTGCATTGTGATAACCTCCCTTTGCTAAATAAACACCACGTGTACGCATGGGGCCCTGTTGGTGACCACATGGCCGTTACTTATGACTCGCCCTGTCGCGGGTCACAGTCTCTTGTTATTCACCGCAGACCTGCATTATTTGAGTAAACGCCCGTGTTTGTCGAGCTGTAGAGTTGGGTCCACAGCTTGGGGCGCGCGCGGGGGGGGGGAGAGGCGACGGGAGTGGACGCTTCTCCCTGCTTCCTCCTTGCTTGCTCATTGCTTGCTCCTGACGGAGAGGGGGCCCTTGTTAAATATAACACAGGGGGGTCTCGACGCACGCACGCACGTGCCCATAACTTGCCATGACTTTACACTGTACCAGCCGATGCACGGAATGCGCACGCCAATCCATCCCAACTTTTGTCCATGCGTTCACTGTAATTTCTTTCGACCAGCCGTTCATTCTCCAGTCTCTTCGTGACCGTCTTCTGGCCGGGTCTCATGTCCATCGAAATATTTTCACATCGCGTCAAACGAGCCGTGCATTCGTGTGCCCATCTCCCTGCAGATTCGTTCATTTGTAACGATGTAGGTTGTCCACGGCGTCAGCGCATGAGAATTACTCTGCAGAGATTTCGGTGTGGGCTTGCAGTGGTGGCCGTGTGTTTTCTGCGTTTCACCTCCTTCGAGCAATGCTCCCCCATAATCGTGACCATTCTTGTTAATAGGGGGCGGGAGAGAGAGGGAGGGGGGTGGGAGTTGTCTCTAGAGTCAAGGTGATTTGCAGCGAGCCCTTTGTGCCTCCCCAGTTTGGAGGCACTGGAGCGCCAGGCCGTTTTCCCAGCGCCTAAACCCCCTTCGTACAGACAGGGCTCGCAGATCCGCGGCGCTCGGGTGACAATGGCCGAGCGGGAGATATCCGTAAATCTGGCGGTGACCCCCACATCTAGCGGCCCTTTCTGCACCGCTGTGTAGCTCAGACTCGACTACTGGTACTGAATGCATTGCGCCGTGCCAGCCGTTCGCTCTGCCACCCTTGCCTCCACCGAAGGTTCAAAGTTGTTGAAGCAAGGCTTCGCTCCATACTCGCAGCCAAATAATCTAAACACACGTTTAATGAATTTGGAGGAGGGGGGTGGCCCAGTGGGGTAGCACTGCCGCCTCCTCACAGCAAGAAGGTCCCGGGTTCGAATCTCGGCTCGGGTGCCTTCCTGTGTGGGAGTTTGCGAGTTCTCTCCCCGTGTCCGCGTGAGTTTTCGCCGGGCACTCCGGTTTCCTCCCACAGTCCAAAAAACACGCTGCTGCATAGGTTAATTGGCTTGCAGACTAAATTGCCCGCAGTGCCCAGTGATGGACTGGCGTCCCATCGTGGGTATATCCCTGCCTTGCGCCCTGTGTCTGCCGGGATAGGCTCCGGCTCACCGCGACCCTGTACAGGACTAAGCTGTTTCTGACAATGAGATGAGACGATGGGACAAAATTACAAAGTAGAGACGTGTGCGGAGAAAAATATGAAAGGGACATCTTGTGAAGTGAAGTGCGGTGGACGGGTAAGTAGGTAACTAAATTTGATTTGAAAAGTAGTGGTGAAAATACCGTTTGGATGTGAAAACAAAGTCCGCATCGCGATTTTCGCTGCTCGATGTACGAGAATCGTTCTCAAAAGCCGCTCTTCTGGGATAGCCGTGTCAAGCGTGTCGTCGTCATTCGCGATGTTCCGCCTCGCGTCTTGGAGGCATCATCCATCCCTCAGCTGTGTGAGGCGAAACGTCACGACAGAGGTAGATGTTTATCAGTGCGGCATAAAGTACCCGGTGAGCTTGCAGGCTCTGGATGCGGGACCCCCCGCGACAAAACAAACGTCCGAAATGACCCAACGCGGCGACAACGCACAAACCAACGGAGGAGGAGGAGGAACGCTCGACACGACGGCTGTCCTCTAACGAGCAGCTGTCGAGAGCGATTCGCGAAATCTGTGTGGCCGAGCGTGGCGGCCCCGAGACGGGCGGGAGGAATCGACGAGCGGCGTTCACGGGAGCGCTGACGCCGCGGTTGTCGCTCGCCGCTCCCCGTGCGAACTGCCGCGTCGTCCCGGACGAACGCCACGGGAGCCAAGGCCACCCAGGTGAAACGAGCGCTGGCCGAGCGGGACTTGTTTTTAATTAGTCGGGGGGGAGGGGGGGGGCATTTAGTGGCGGCTGCCTTTTGCCATGGACATTGGTTGCCAGGGGATGCCAGCGTTTGGTATAAAGAGGAGAAAAGGTCAACATTCCTGTAAAGCCGTGGTGCCTCCCCACTCCACCGCCTCCCCTGCCCTCTCGTCCACACCTCGTAACTGCGTCGGGTTGCAAGGCTTTTGTGTGTCGGATGGGGCACGGTGGGACGTGCCCCCGTGATGTGGCGACAAAGAGATTGTGGGCACACGCAGATCTTTTGAAGCGGCCACCGCTGTTGAGCCGCAATTGGGATGGGAGATGGCGGTGCAGCGAGCGGGTTCGTGTGGCCGTGCTGACTCTTTTAGGACGTTTTGTTTCGTCTCTTCTCCCTGCAGTGAGTCCAAGCACCGTGAGTCGAGCCACGTGGCGGCATTGAAGTTGCCGATCCCTCTGAGTCCGTCTCTCGAATCTCGCGTTGGGGGCCCCTCGTCTGACGCGGGCATGGTCCGGCGCTCACCACCATAGCACCGCGGCGGCGTCTCTCGTAGCCCGGCGATGGGGGAGGCTCGCGCGTCGGCCCTCTCCGACTCGGAGCCTCTCCAGATGCTTCCGGGCGGGGCGAAGCTGGCCCTTCCATGTCTCGGGTGTAGTGTACAATGTAGTGTACAGGAGAGTGGTGCATGGCGTAGTTGGGGGCACGCCGGTTCCTCGCAGCGCGCAAGCGCGGGATTCGCACAAGCGCTCCAGAGCGCCGCCCCCCTGAAGTCGCTTTATGTTTAAGCTGCAAGGAACCGTTGAGCCGTGTAGCTCTTTTTAGCAGTTGTCCAGTGGGGAGGGGGTAAGCGATGGGTAATTTAAGCAGGGCGGTCGGGAGGAAAACGGAGTTCCCAGCAAAAAATCCATGCGGGGGGGCTACTGGAACAAGGTAGAAACTCAACACAGGCACCCGAGATGGGCATTGAACCCGGGTCCTTGTGTTGTGCGGAGGCGGCAGCGCCACTCTCCGCACCGCCGTGAAGAAGTATCTTGGCGCTCGTCGAGCCTGGCCCGGGCAACTGAACGTGGATGGCGGACTTGACGTTGGGGGCCTGGGTGGGGGCGAGGGGTTTGTTGAGTGAAGTGACAGGCGTGATGGGTCGCCGAGTTCGTTGAGTAAACAGTGGTTTTGCCGGTGTTGATTCATCCACAGGAGCGAGTGGGAAGGAATTTCTGTTAAAAGGAAATAAGGTCGTGCAATTATTAACCCACATCCCGCCTCGACCTCCCAGTAATTCTGCGAATTGTGCATACCACGTGATGCTAGGTTGAGATTTGATCTAAGCAAGTGATTTAATTCTCCCCGTTTATACTCTCTGACTCGTAGCTCGAATCTTGCGTCTTCTGATCGTTTCAGTAGCCTTGTTGCTGCTTTGCCGTTCTTATGTCGTTGTTGTTGACGCGCCGTTCTCTCCGCAGCTCCGTGCAGCGCTCTGTGACCCTCGGGTGAAAAGTGCTCTCGAAATGCGATTATTATTAAAGGCTTCGCGGTCTTCTCAGTAAAACTTTACCATGCGGTTCTGTCGCTCAACGCCTGTCAGTGAATCCTTAACAATTACGATCATATACATTGTTGTGCATATGTGTACAGAGCGTGGTGGGGGGGTTTTAACGAATCTCGCGGTTCGTCTTGATTTGTTGTGGAATGTGGTCTGCAGTGCTCCAGTTTATGCAGTGCTATCATGAAAGATGCCCCAGTTCGTGAGAATTGTAGTTCTCGTTGTTGCACTCTCATCTAGCAACAGTGCCGACTCTCTCTCTAGCGTCGAGGCCACGAACCCACACACTTGTCTACCAACTAATGTCGCTTTGATTTGATGGTTTCAGTCTGTTATTGTGGCCAATAATAGAGAATTATGCGATTAGCGTTTGCAATAATAATCCACAACTGCATAACGCGCACCGTTTCATTCACTCTCTCGAACAGGGATAGCGATCGAGTCGCGAGGTGTGAGCAACCGCAGGTGCAGAGAGGGGGAAGGGAGCCACGTGGTGGGCCGGTGTCAACATTTTCCGAACACTGCTTCCTCTACATATTAAGATATTGGCCAGATGGCGAGGTTTTTGCTTACCTGGTGAAAACCCACGCGGACATGGAGAGGACACACAAACTACCCACAGAAAGGCACCCGAGCCAGGAATCCAACCTAGGTCTTTCTTGCTGTGAGGTTCCGGTCTTACCACCGTACCACTGTGCCGCCCAGTAGGCAGGGTTTTCAAATAACGCGCTCGTTATTCATGTCAGTAATTCTCATTATCTCATCTCATTATCTGAAACCGCTTAATCCTATATAGGGTCACGGGGAGCCGGAGCCTATCCCGGAAACACAGGGCGTAAGGCAGGAATACACCCGACGATGGGACGCCAGTCCATCGCCGGGCATTGCGGGACAATTAAGTCTGCGAGCCAATCAACCTATCCAGGAGCATGCTTTTGGACTGTGGGAGGAAACCGGAGTACCCGGCGAAAACCCACGCGGACACGGGGAGAGCATGCAAACTCCACGCAGAAAGGCACCCGAGCCGAGAGATTCGAACCCGGGACCTTCTTGCTGTGAGGCGTCGGCGCTAACCACTGGGCCACCGCGCCGCCCTGTCAGTGATTCGACAGCGCTAAAGTTTTGCTACCTTCGGTGGGATCTATTCCAGCTCTGGCCCATGGGCACAGAGTTGGGACATCGATCTTCGGCGCGATGTCCGACGTTTCACCCCACGTGCCCGAGCATTTGCGTCGGGAAATGAGAAAGAAGCGCCGGTCGATCTCCCCGTGTTTGATGCGTTTGCCCACGGAAACTAAATATATTTATTATTAGCTCTCCTCCAGAGAGCATCCAACTGTAGACTGCGATGTGCGGTCGTGTATACTTTGCTGCTGTGTTTAAGTTTGTTTTGCTGTCGCCGTTGTGCCCGTGAATCCTCTTCCACGGTTCACATCGGGTCTCCTGGTCAAGTAGCTGTCGCAACCGGCCCCCACATGGCTTTACTTAATTCAAACCTAGATGCTTCTCGCGGTGAGGTGGCAGCGCCACTCGCTGGGCCACTGTGCCCCTGTCAGCGACGTCCTCCTGCCTTTCGGAACTTTTCACCCCAGGATCATGCGCCCGCAGCGTTCGATAGATGTTCATTATTGCTCGATCAGAAAGTACCCGCGTGAGCTTGCAAGCTCCGGATGCGGAATTCCTGCGATGCAACAACGCATAAAAAAACAAGGATGAATCAACAACTCGGTAACAATTTGTAACTTATGTTGGAGCAACCGTGACGCAGGACGTGTTTGTAGAAATGTGCAGTGTCACGGAGTGGGTTTGGCGGTTTGCTGGTATGTGGTGACGGGGGTGGGTGATGGGTCATCGCCACGTGTCTCTACTCACACTCAGAGTGAGTTTGAATGAACATTTTTGAGATGACAGGTGCGGCAAGAGACAGGATGTCTGAGAGAGAGAGAGAGGGGGCCCTGTTCGGCTTTCTTCCCGAACTCGTTTTGCAAGCTTTGCAATATTTGCTGGCGCTGTCACGAGCCACGCCGCAGCCGATGCACCACGCTCTGCCACTGGAACTTTTCTATGAATATATCCGGCAAGGTTCTCCCCTTCGCGTTGGTTCTGCTGTTTTTCGTGGCTTGAAGATGTGAAGATGCCCACACCGCGTTTGTGCACGGACGATCCCCCTGCTCTCGACCGGGTTCCGTTCTTGAGTTGCGTTCGCAAGTGGATTTTTTGTGTGCCTTGTTTGGTACTGGCATTTAAAGCTGAAACCGCGTTAACGTTTCAGAAGAGCAATCGCTAAGTGGGAAGCCGAAACGATTTGCACAATTCTTAAGTTGCACGTAACATTTTCACTCGAAGGAACTCAAACCCGATCCACTGAGCGCAGACATACACACACACAGACTCGCTACGTTGCTCAGAGTTTGTTTTCCACTTTGGATGCCATCGGGTCACTTGAATCCACCCTGCAGCCACTCAAGGCGCTACGTTCACCCACAAATAGCATCGATTTGAATCGTTGCCTCGAATTTGCGTCACAGACGTGAAACGTAACCATTCCCTTCAGCGTCACGTGCCCTGTGTGGCGCGTCTTTGTACCGCGGCGCCAAACAAAAATTTGGATATTTTTTTTTTAAATGTCAATTGCGCCTGAGAGCCGCCGTTTCGAGCGATCATCCTCCCTCCTTCACGACGTTTCGCCTTCCCACAGTGGAGGCATCGTCAGTCTCCTGAATTCACGTCGCTGCAGTTGCTGTCTGCTCTCAAACGGTTTAAAAAAAAACCCCGAGCGCCCAGCCACCTTGTAAACCCACATGTGCTTTCTGTTAGGTGGAGCCATCCACCGCAACATTCCAGAGGCACTCTTGTTAATGTTTGGATTTAGTTTTTTTTTTTAAAACCCCTGCAGCCACGGTGCGTTGGAGTAGAACTGGCGCTGAGATGAGGAGCTTTGGCAGGGGGTTGTGTGGGCGACGGTGGTTGTAGGGGGGGGGAGCACGTGCTGTATTCCCCCCCCTTCCCCCCCCCCATGGTGGATTAAACGATTTCGTAAAAATGCTCGAAAGGAGGAAGCGCGGAGATATGCGCCATCGCAAAATTACTGCGAGACCTGCGAGGGCACAGAGATCCGCTAAAAGCAATCTTCCGTTATGAGCATGCATTGACGCGTTTAAGAATAGTAGGTCTGCGTGGAGCAGCATGGGTCATGCTGGCTCAGGGTTGGTGGCCAACAGATGATGAGCATTAACACACCACTCTCGACTATGATCTAAGTAAGATGATGAGACAAGACTCCTGTCTACCTGGATCGTTAATCTACCACGTGCCCATTTGACTTAATTGTGGTTTGTAAGATACTATGATCATCATCCTGGACCGATCTAAATGCTGGACGTATTTTGAACCTCATACCTTGACTTTTTGTGTCATTTGCTTCAAACTTAAATAATTGACACCTGACAATTGAAACTACTTTGGAATAAGTGCACACAGACGGACACGGCCAAACATCTTGGACAAAAAATCGCAACCGAGACAATCATTCACCTGGATTTAAACCTTGCGTTTTAGAAATTGCAGTCTTTGAGGCATTTCTCAAATGCGTCAACATGTTTTTCGGGCTTGGGGGTGATGGAACGGAGCGGATTCGCCGACTGCCGTTTGTTCTGCCAACCTGCACGGTAGCTAACGCTCTGGCGTGCGTCTTGCCCTTCAGACGCGCTGCATAAATGTCGCCAGGTTTTGGCGCTCTGCTCCGACACCGCGAGAGCCCAAACTTTTCCGTTGTTTATACAGCGTGTGCTCGTTTCTAAACACGGGCACGGCTGCAGTCGAGTGCCGCATTTTGCGTACGAAACGACAGCAAGGGCGGCGCGGTGGCGCAGTGGTTAGCGCTGACGCCTCACAGCAAGAAGGTCCCGGGTTCGAGTCTCTCGGCTCCGG
>JAZEWT010000021.1:3610038-3622504 GCA_036362905.1 Mordacia mordax | reverse complement strand
TAGACCTCGTCTCACCAGTGTTAGACCTCGTCTCACCAGTGTTAGACCTCGTCTCACCAGTGTTAGACCCTGTTTCACCAGTGTGAGACCTCGTCTCACCAGTGTTAATCCAAATGTTGCTAAAAGGCAAGCAGCTCAGAACAACACAGATATGAAGGCAAATATTGCTCGGGTCGAGCTATTTTATAACCAGACGTTAATTATTGCGCCGGCAAAGTGGCCCAGTGGGTAGCGCTGTCGCCTCACAGCAAGAAGGTCCCGAGTTCGAATCTCGGCTCGGGTGCCTTTCTGTGTGGGAGTTTACATGTTCTCCCCTCGTGTCCGCGTAGGTTTTCGCCGGGCACTCCGGTTTCCTCCCACAGTCCATAAAACATGCCGCCGCAAAAGTTAATTGGCTTGCAGACTAAATTGCCCGCAGTGCCCGGCGATGGACTGGCGTCCTATCGTGAGTATATCCCTGCCTTGCGCCCTGTGTCTGCCCGGATAGGTTCCGACTCACCGCGACCCTGTACAGGACTAAAGCGGTTTCTGACAATGAGATGAGATGAGACGTTTATGATTGCAGCAGAAAAGAACCCAGCTCAGCTTGCGAGCTCGAGATGCGGGAATTCCTGCGACACAACAACCGACGATCGAAATGACGAGCAACAGCGAACATAGACCGCAAGCGGACACACGACAAAACTCACAGCAGCAACTTGTGCACGGATGAAACGCGATGATAAACCCTGTGAGCACCTCGCAGTAAACGCAAAGACGTCCTCCTTGCTTTACGAGACGCAATATCGGAGAGTTACGGCCGGTGCGAGGTACGGGGCGAGGTCGCGTTTGGGGTCGTGACCCCTTGCCAATTGGCGCAGTAAAAGCGCGTGGCTTTGCTCGGGTGGTGCCTTTCTGTGCAGGAGTTTGCGAGGTTCTCTCCCCGCGTCCGCGTGGGTTTTCGCCGGGCACTGCGGTCCTCCCTCCCACGGTCCAAAAAAAAAAAACCACGCCGCCGCCGCATAGGTTAATTGGCTTGCAGACCAAATTGCACGCAGTGCCCGGTGATGGACTGGCGTCCCACCGAGGGGTACATCCCTGCCTTGCGCCTTGTCTCCGCCGGGATAGGCTCCGGCTCACAGGACTAAGCGGTTTCTGACAATGAGTTGAGATGAGAAGCGCGTGCATCATGGAGCCGGCTTGTGTCAAACGCGGCGAGCGATGATGGATGTGCCTGTCGATTGAGCGCGTTGAGAATTTCTCGGGCATGGTCGATCCGCTGCTGGATGAAGAGACCACTCTCCTACCGTCATCACTCCCCACACGCAGTCACCGCCGCCTGTCACGATTGTAACGAAGATCCCCCGCGTAGGCTTAACAGACGGTAAAGTCAAGTGCTGTTAGCGAGCGTCGATGAAGGCCGGCACGGCACACCGCACCAGGCACTGGCTGTGCTGCTCGAGATGAGGACCAGGATCAGTTTTAGAAGGTGTTGGTGGCCGTGAGCGGAATTCGAGGTCGGGACGGCGATTATAAAGACCCAGGTGCCGCCTCTACACACTGGATTCATTGTGCAGAGCTTTGTGACCCTCGGGTGAAAAGCGCTCTAGAGGTGCAATTATTATTAATGTGCGGTAGGGAGGCTCAGTTGTAACATTTGTGACCCAGAGGAGAGACGGTTCGATTGCCCTGCCTCCGACGCGTCTCTGTGCGACGCTCGCCGTGTTTTCTCTCTCTCTCTCTCTCTCTTCCCCCCCGTTCCATTCCGGGGGGAACACTCCGATTTCCTGCCACAAAACACAAACAAAACCACACTCTGCACACAAAGGCGCCCGATGCGGGAATCGAACCGTCACGGATTGAACTTTCCCTCCGTGAGATTACCACTGCGCTACCGTGCGAGCAAACGTGTCCTTCCCAACATTAACCGCTCATGTAACGATTTACGTTTTTTTATTATTCCCACGGCTCGATGCACGACGATTGCGTCCTCAAGCTGCTCTCTCTCTCTCTCGGGACAGCCGCGTCGATCGCTCCCTCGCTCTCCCTCCATCGCGAAGTTTCGCTCTCGCACCGTTAGACGCGCTCTGCGAGGATTCCGCGGGCACATTTTTCGAAACCAATCATCATCACCCACTTAGTTGATGTTGAGGTCAACTGGCTGTGTGTGTGTGTGATGTTCCCTGCTCAGCGTGCGAGCTCTCAGTGAAATTCCAAACTATGCTTCATCCACCGACTCCCGCCACCTGTGTTCCAGTGTTTGTTCCGGGTCCGCCGTCGTTTAATGACTGCGGTTATTTCTGAAAACTTTCCTCGCAGTAATAATAATAGTAAATGAATAATCGGATGTCCATGGAAAGATTGTTGAATCAATTGCAAAGACTCCCCATATAGCCTTAACAGACTGTAGGGCCAAGTGCTGTTAGCGAGCGCCTATGAAGGTCGACACGGCACGCGAGGGGATGGGTGACCAGCACCGCGCCCGGCCGCCTTTGTCTCCCTAGTGGCGATGTTTACACACTGCACCGGGTGTTCCTTTGAGGCTGAGTCGACCTAGGGGAGGCCCAGGACCGGTTCAGAAAATCATCGCTGGTGTTCGCCGTGAGCGGGATTCGAACTCGGGTCGCCAGGTTTGCAGCGCGGCGCGCACACTCCCTCACACTCCTACACTCCCTCACACTCCTACACTCCCTCACACTCCCACCCTCTCTCACACTCCCTCGTTCACACTCATACGCTCCCTCACACTCCTACACTCCCTCACACTCCTACACTCCCTCACACTCCCACCCTCTCTCACACTCTCTCGTTCACACTCAAACACTCCCTCACACTCCTACACTCCCTCACACTCCTACACTCCCTCACACTCCTACACTCCCTCACACTCCCACCCTCTCTCACACTCTTTCGTTCACACTCATACGCTCCCTCACACTCCTACACTCCCTCACACTCCTACACTCCCTCACACTCCCACCCTCTCTCACACTCTCTCGTTCACACTCATANNNNACTTGACGTCAGCGCTGCCATTAAATCCGCTTTAGCGCCACACCAGTGGCACACGATGATGGTTATCGCACCTCTCAGTCGCGCAGCCATGAGAACAATGCTGACTCCAAACCCTCACCCCCCTCACCCACCACACCCACGACACCCTGCACACCCCCCCTCACCCCTGCGTACAAACGCCGCCGCCTGCGCGCAGAGGTAACCCATCTCACGACCGTCCCAGCAGCATCCTCCCATGTAATAAATAGCTCGAGCTCACAAACACACCGACGCATGATCACGGGCTGTGTCCCGAAGCGTGACCCTGACACTGCCTCGAACGCTAACCATGCCCCTAACGCCAGCCACAAACCCTGACCGTGACCCTAACTCCAACCATGACCCTAACCATGCCCCTAACTCCAGCCCCAATCCTGACCGTGACCCTAACTCCAACCATGACCCTAACAGCAGCCCTATTACTAATAATGCCCCTAACTCCAGCCCCAACCCTGACCATGACACTAATTCTAACCATGCCCCTAATTATGCCCCTAACTCCAGGCCCATTCCTAACCATGCCCTCAACCCTAACCATGCCCCTAACGCCAGCCCCAACCTTGACTGTGACCCTAACTCTAACCATGCTCCTAACTCCAGCCCCATTCCTAACCATGCCCTCAACCCTAACCATGCCCCTAACCCTAACCATGCCCCCTAACACAAGCATCAACCCGAAACATTTGCCTAACCATGAGCCTAATATAAGTCCGAATCCAAACTTCAAATGTACACAATCCATAACTGTAGCGTGCCCCCAACTCGATCGAGAACCTAACCATGACCTGAATAATAATAATTAATAATTGCATTGTTATAGCGCCTTTCACCCGAGGGTCACAAAGCGCTGCACAGAGCTGCGGAGAGAACGGGCACGTCAGCAACGAGACAAGAACGGCAAATCAGCAACAATAACGGGGTTTTTTTGGAACTTTTTAGTCTCTATTGTCTAACCCAACCCATGCTCCTGACAGCAACCCCGACCCTAAGCACGCCTCTAACACCAAACCTAATCCCGGTTTAGTCCAAAACAATCCTGTCCACGACGACCCGAAGATCACCTTTACCCTTAAAGAGTGTGAGGATTGTCCTGATTGTGCGTTCGTTCCAAGTATTTTTAGCCGGGTCAAGGGACGGTGGAGCATGCAATCATTATCAATACACGCTTAATCTTGTACCGCCCCCCGGGGGGGGGGGGAGGGGGGTGCCAGAGCCTATCCCCACCGACAGAGGTGGGGGGGGGATACCCAGGATGTGACGCCAGTAAATCGCGGGGCTCAATCTTTGAGGGCAAATTACTCAGCGGGTCAATTAACCCGGACACGGACAGCGAGAGAGAGAGAGAGATCACGCAAACCACACACAGAAAGTACACCTGAGCCGGGAACCGAACCCAGGCGCTTCTCGCTGTGAGGCAGCAGCCGCTACTCACTGCGTCAGCGCGCCACGCCGAGACAGTGGCGCGTGTAGGTATACAGGCGAGGCGCAGGATCCCTGGCAATAGTCGGCCTTGTCCTGCCAATGAGATTTCTGTCCCTGCAGCTCTAACACCAGAGGGGGAACTTGAGCCCTTGTGGGAACTCCAGGCAGGGGTCCCTTAACCTCGTGCTTTCAGATTGCTCCGATATTTCGGACGATCCGAACCAATTAATTCGTTTCGCATTTGATCCGTTAACTAGAAGGTCATATATATATGTCATTCGGTCAGTTTGTGTTTTAAGATGGAGGGAACCGTTGAGCTGTGACGCTCTTTTTAACAGTTGTCCAACACGGAAGGGTAAGCAAATTACAAGATTTCAAAGCACCCAGGAGAATTTAGTCAGGGCAGTTAACCTAAGCCAAAATATGCCATCACTTCCACGCTTTATAATAATATTTGCGCTTCTAGAGCGCCTTTCACCCGAGGGTCACAAAGCGCTGCACAGAGCTGTGGAGAGAACGGCATGTTAACAACAACAACAACAACATCAGAGTAGATCAATTCGAGTAAAACAACGGCTATAAATCAATAAAGGACAGAAAAGGACAGAAAAAAGAATTGTCAAAGAAATAAAGGAAGGCATAAGTGTTTCTGAGCAGGTGTAGATCAGCACCAAGCCATCATCCGAGCCCAACAACAGTGAGCAGCATCAACAGTCCGTCCTAGCCAGAGGACTTCAAAGCCTTATAGAACAAATGAATGTTGAGACGGGATTTGAAGATGCCCATGGACTCAGCTGAGCGATTTTCCAATAGCAGGGAGTTCCAGAGTCTGGGGGCGTTGCAGTTTGACCACACGTGAGTCGAAAGGTTTGTGTTTACCTTGAATTTAAAATAAGCCTCTTAATCTGAACTATTTTTGCTTATCCAAGATGCAAAGGTCTCGTCCGCCGCGTTCGGACTGGTCAGGCAGCGACCTGAATACGATAACCGCGTCGCTTTAAACATCCACAGCTCCACGCTCGGAGCATCTGCTGCAGCTGGTCACTGCAGTAGTAACTTAAGCCCGGTACGGTGCTACAACAGCGGGCAGGAGGCAAGGGTTGGTGGATCACCCCGAGAGCACTGAAGTATAAATAAAAGTTTGTTAAATTCAATAATTATAAGTAAGTTTGACTCGCCTTACTCGTAACACCTGTGTAATTAGACATTAACATGATGTGTTATAATGCATGCTAACATTTGGACTGTGGGAGGAAACCGGAGTGCCCGGCGCAAACCCACGCGGACACGGGGAGAGAACATGCAAACTCCACACAGAAAGCAGCGCTCGAGCCGAGATTCCAACCCGGGACCTTCTTGCTGTGAGAAGGCAACGCTACCCGCTGGGCCACCGTGCCGCCCTCCCCACCTCCACTGCCTTAATGGTGCGGTGTAGCGGGCATTCAATTGGCACATCATTCAGAGCCGGTGTCCCAACGGGATAGAGCAGGAGACGCTGATCGTGAGCACCGTTTATGGCCGTGGGCGCTGTGATGATATTACGGTGGCGGTGGTGGTGGTGGGTATCCACAACCCCTCCAACCACCACCACCACCCACCCACCCACTCGTCTTGCATCACGTCTGTCTCCACAGTCAGCCCGACGCTGGGGTCGTTTTTCAGCCGCCTAATTGACGCGATTATCGAGCGCCGCGAGTTTCCCGGTTGCGTGGTTAAGTCTCGGCCATTAACATCGCTCAGATTAAACAAGCGCTGATATAAAGCCGGAGATAAGCTCCACACGCCCCCCCCCCAAGCCCCTTGTCCTCCACCACGCCACCTGAACACTTGTGTCTTTACGACACCCGTGACAGCGAAAAAAAAGGCACCGCGTACCATTGATGAGTCTGTCACCTGGCTCCATCAATGTATGGACAGTTGGCATCAACTGACCGCGTGGCTACCTTTGCCCCCCCCGCTCGCCGTATTTATTTTGCATTCATTTATTAGACAAGTGTATGTGTGTGATGAAGTAAGTCGACCTGGAGCGGGGCGTCTGCTAAATAGCGATGCAGTTTGATGGAGGACTCGCACCTCTAGAATTTAATACTAATAATAATTGCATTTATAGAACGCTTTTCACCCGAGGGTCACAAAGCGCTGCACAGAGCTGCGGAGTGGTTGACTCGTCTCTTCCTCAGAAGCACCTGTTTGACTATCAACCGCGCGAAAACATCGCTCCGAAATATGTTCGAGAGGATTTTCCCTTAAAGATTTATCGAAAAATCTGCAACACATTTGGACGATACGAAGGATGTTTTCCACGGGATCAAGTTTGAGCAAAAAGTTTTAGAGAATGAAACTAGCGCTTAATGATTGTCTGTCATTGTTCTTACAGTAGACAATAACCCGGTGAGCTTGCAAGCTCTGTGTGCGTGATTCCTGCGATAGGGGCAAACGTCGGCGCTAACAAACGAAACGATATACACAATCACAAGGTCATTCAGAGAATTTACCGCGTCAAATTGTGCAAGGATGAAATCCTAATCCTAACCACCCTGCTCGGTCAAGTGCTGTTAGCGAGCACCTATGAGAGCCAGAGCGGCACATGAATGGATGGGTCGCCAGCGCTACGCCCGACCGCCTTTGTCTCCCCAGTGGCGATATTTACTAAACACTCATGTTAACGACACAATGAGCCCCCGGCATTGGTTCAAAAAAAACGTCAGTGGTGTTGACCGTGAACGGGAATCGAACTGTGCGGATTTCAGAAGCCGAGCCAGTGGTCTGCCGTGGCGGTCATTAAGGCGCTGGCAGCGGTACTGTTTGTTGCCCAAACGTCTCTAATTACGCTCTCTGATCACGCTCTCAAATTGCGCGCTCTAATTACGAATGAGATTGAGACAGGAGACGACAGGGTTACGCCGCTCAGGGTCAGGCCTGGGTCACACAAGCGCACGGGCATGCGCGCACGCGGGTATGCCTGTGGACGGGGCAAGGTGTTGTTAGCGAGCGCCTATTGAGATGCGGCACGCTCACGGAGGTGCGGTGAACGAAGGCCCGCTCGTCCTCGCGCGCACCGTTGCTCATCCTGGGCCTCCCCAAGGTCGACTCGGCCTCAAATGAGCACTTGGTGACGTGTGTAAACATTGTCACTCGGGAGACAAAGGCGGCTGGGCGGGCGTCGTGCTGGCTACCAACGTCCTGGTGTGCCGTGTCGACCTTCGTCGGTGCCTCGCTAACAGCACTTGACCCTTCAATCTGTTCGAGGCTATACGGGGTGGGGGGGGAGGTCTTTGTTTTGCGAGGCTGCGGAGTTTCTGCCAGGGGAGCCGCACCGTGGGAACCGCCTGGCAATCCGTGACAGCACATCGGCTTAACGACGTGCCGCCGGCGCGGCTCGCATCCAGCGCTGGATAGAGCATCCCCAGTGTTCATCATCGTTATCAATGCCCGCTTTAATCGCGCACAGGGTCGCGCTGGGCCGGAGCCTATCGCGGCAGACACGGGGCGCAAGGCGGTGCTGTGCGCAGCGTGTGACGCCAACACGTCGCAGGGCGCTTTCTGGGGCGATTTACTCGACAGCGTCTCTTTGAACGGTGGGAGGAAACCGGAGTACCGGGGGGGAAACAAACGCGGACACGGGCAAAGAACGCGCAAAACTACAAGAAAGGCACCCGAGGCGGGAATGGAATAGGCGCCCTTCTTCATCATAATACTAATTGCATTCAGAGAGAGCTTTGCAACCAGGGGTCACAAAGTGCTTCACAGAGCTGCACAGAGAACGGCGCGTCAACAACAACGGCACCCGAACGGAAAATCATCCACAATAACATATTTTTGGGGGTTTTTTTTATTTACACACCGTTGGAGAACAACATGTAACACATATATTGGGAAATGTTTTAACGTAACTCTACTCACTGCGCCGCCCTACTTGTGTTTTTTCAAAATCTGTTGTCGCTGTTACGACACCGTGCCTGTCTGTGTCTTCTTTGCACGGTTAAATATTTATTTTCGAGAGTGTTTATGCTCTTCCTGTGTTCCCTTATATGCGTATCTCGTATCAGCGTGCCGATGCGTGTGCGTGCCGGTGAGTGTGTGCATCCTGGGGAGTGTGTGCTCATGAGTGTGGCCATGGTGGTGGTGGTGATGTGTTTTGTAAGCGCGCACGTGTGCTGGTGTGCGTGGCATGCTCTGCGCTGTGGTGTGTGTGAGTGGGGGTGAGAGAGTGGGGTAGCCTGTGTTGGAAGTAGCCACCCCTTGCTAGTGGCTGGTCGAGGTGACATCTGTCAGCGAAGTACATGAGGCGATCCAGGGATTTCAGACCAGAAAGAGCACCGGGGAGAGACGATTGCCCAAGAATAATGGTGAAGGAAGGTGGTGTTTGTCTGCATATTTCCCGATACGACATCATTAAAACCGTCTAGAGCACAGGACTGGTTACACAGGATTAGAACGATACCCCAGTGGTCCCCCCCGCACCGATTCTAACAACTACAGGGGCAAATCGCTCCTCAGTGTGCCAGGAGAGGTCCTGGCGAGGATTATTCAATATGGCCTCGCCAGACACGCTGAGGAGAGGCTTGCGGATCTCCAATTTAGTTTCGGGCCGGGGCGGTCCTGCACAGGCGACATTCTCTGACTACTGCAGCAGAGGTGTAAGGAATTCTAACAGGACCTGCACCTCTGCTTTATTGACCTGGTCAAGGCCTAGAAAACTATAAATAGGCCACGGCTGTGGGTTATTCTTCATGATGGTGGACAAGCTCGGGTAAAGCTTCATGGATGCCATCTAGTTACTACATTATATATTGTTTACCAACGTAGTTCGAGGTTTTCCATACATGTACTGGTGGAATTCCCGTCCGGTAAAGGTACAATGGAAGGCTGATCGATGCCCGGGTGCGCTCCAGGGATGGCTGCCTACTGACAACCCGTGTTATGCATGCCGACGATTTTGGTCATTGCCGCTCTGATTGAGTTGGGGGCTCTGTTGTTGAACCTGGAGCATACCACAAAGAGGTGGAGTCCTACCATCAGCCCCTCCAAAACTAAGTACCTGCCTAGATATTTTGTACCACCAAACACCTAAGCCTCTCAGCTCTCCATGAGTGATGGGGCAGGTGTGCAGAGATTGGAAACTTTTGCTTCCCCTGGCAGTGTGTTTGTGACTGGTTGCGGTTTGACAGCGGAGGTCTCACTTCAAGTCAGGCAGGCGGCATTATCTTTTCATCGGCTGGCTAATGCTGTGTTTAAACTGCCTGGCCTGTCGCTCCACACAAAGCTTCGGGTAGTCTCATCTGCGAATATTCTCTCTTTTCTGTGCTTGCGAAACGTAGACATCCTCAAGCAGAACATCTGCACCGATTTTAAACGTTCCTGCTGGCCTGCCTACAATCCATCATGGGTTTAACTAGGTTGCATTGTGTGAGGAGCTCACAGATTCTAGAAAAATCTGGACAAAGTCCCATTGGTGAGCTCCTCCGGCAGGCGAGGCTACGGTGATTGGGTCATGTAGTCCACTTGCCCAGCCACCGCGTGCCCAAGACGTTTCCGTTTGGCCGCAGAGATGGGGCTAAAGACGGGCGAGGCACGGTCTGCGGAAGGATTCAACCGACGTAGCGCAAGGAAGACTCGGAGCTGAGTGCACTTGCTGAAGACTGCGGTGTTAAGCTCGTCCTCCACGGAGGAGGATCGTGAAGGACGCTGCGGGGCAGTTGGAGGCAGTCGTCCTCCAACAACAACGGAGAGCGGAGTGGCGGCGCTCACAACACAGGGCCGATCGTCGGGCGGCTAAAACACAGCAAGTTGGCACAGTATGGAGCACAGGTGGTGCACCTGCCAGTCATCTCAGCCAGGCGACCCATTTACACCCGGGTCTCTCCCTTCACCTCTTGTCGGCGAGTCTTCGACACTTCACGTGGCTTCAAAGTGCACCTGGCCTGTCACAGGCACCGTGGTGACGCCAACGCTACTCAGTCGTGAATGACGGCTGTTGTTCTTCTTCTTGTTGTTAATAATAATAATAATAATTGCATTTCTGGAGCGCTTTGTGACCCTTGTCACAAAGCGCTGCACAAGGCTGCGGAGGGAGCACCTGGGTCTCTCCCGTGACCACCTGCGGGCGAGCCTTCAAAAACTTCACGTGGCCTAAAAGTGCACTTGGCCTGGCACAGTGGCCGTGGTGAAGTCACCGCCACTTAGTGGCGAATGGTGGCTTTTGTTGTTGTTGGTAACGACGCTAATGGGACAAAAGAAGAGGGATGGTCATGAACAACACGGTGAGAGTAGAGCACTGGAGTCGTAGTGATGATGATTATCAACATGACTGCCCTTTACGGTCGCCTATGCCCGCCTAGGCCAGATTTCTGCTGAGCGCTAGATGGCGATGATGCCATCAGCTCCGAGCCGAGAGAACAGCCCGCGCGGCTGATTGGCGGCATAAATCGGCCAACATGACGTGACCATGGTAAATAACAACGAATAAACTTAACTACATTGTAACATGGGCGGCACAGTAGCCCAGTGGGTAGCGCTGTCGCCTCCTCACAGCAAGAAGGTCCCGGGTTCGAATCTCGGCTCGGCTGTCTTTCTGTGTGGGAGTTTGTGAGTTCTCTCCCCGTGTCCGCGTGGGTTTTCGCCGGACACTCCGGTTTCCTCCCACTGTCCAAAAAACATGCTGCTGCATAGGTTAATTGGCTTGCAGACTAAACTGCCCGCAGTGCCCGGTGATGGACTGGCGTCCCATCGTGGGCATATCCCTGCCTTGCGCCCTGTGTCTGCCGGGATAGGCTCCGGCTCACCGCGACCCTGTACATTGCTCGCCAGCATTGCTCGCCCGCAGGGCCCGTGCAGAGCCAGCGGAGTTGATCGCGGCCACGCGGAGTGAAATTCTCTCCGCAGACGCGAGGCGGCGACATTGCACCGCGGTTCAACGCCGCGCCACGGAGCGCGCAGCGGTGGCGCGGTGCGGAGGAGCGGTGGCGCGGCGCGGAGGAGCGGTGGCGCGGCGGGGAGGAGCGGTGGCGCGGCGGGGAGGAGCGGTGGCGCGGCGGGGAGGAGCGGTGGCGCGGCGGGGAGGAGCGGTGGCGCAGCGGTTGGCGCGCCGAACTCGACCGCGTGAATTCCCCTTTCCTCGGAGGCCGACAGCGTTGATAAACAAACAAAACCCGGTGCTGGGCTTCCCCTAGGTCGACTCAGCCTCGAAAACGAGTCCAGCACCAGTAAATATCGCCACCGGGGGAGACTTAAGACGGGCCATGAGCCGTGTTCCTACGCTCGCTACAAGCACTTGACCCTAGTCTGTGGAGGCTATCTGGGGGAGCTTAATCTTCAAGGGCTCCATACCACGGGCGGCACGGGGGCCCAGTGGGTAGCGCTGTCGCCTCACAGCAAGGAGGTTCCGGGTTCGAATCTCGGCTCGGGTGCCTCTCTGTGTGGGAGTTTGCGAGTTTCTCTCCCCGTGTCCGCGTGGGTTTTCGCCGGGCATTCCGGTTTCCTCCCACAGTCCAAAAACCATGCTGCCGCATAGGTTAATTGGCTCGCGGACTAAATTGCCCGCAGTGCCCGGTGATGGGCTGGCGTCCTATCGTGGGTGTATCCCTGCCTTGCGCCCTGTGTCTGCCGGGATAGGCTCCGGCTCACCGCGACCCCGTACAGGACCAAGCGCTCTCCAAACAATGATCGAGATTCGGGTTCCCACTCCATCACCTGGCCACGTGGTGTCTCACGGTGGTTGGTGATGACGTCACCTCCCCCTGGCTCCCCCCGCCGCCCCGCCCCTACATCCCCGTGACGTCCCCCGGGCAGTCTCTGCGCATGCGCGCCTCGGAGACGGCTTCCGCTGTGCTCAGCGCTACGGCGAGTCGCTGGGCTCGGCGCTTCACGTTTTCGTTTTATATAATTTTTTTTTATAAAACATTTCTCGTCGTTTTTATTGCCTTTAAACCGTTGTCGTTTTTAAAAGCAATGCACGGCTATCGGCAGTAGATATTAAGCAACAACGAGAGTTGCGCCACTTTTATCGACC
>JAZEWT010000021.1:3576938-3593105 GCA_036362905.1 Mordacia mordax | reverse complement strand
TTCTTGCTGTGAGGAGGCGACAGCGCTACCCACTGGGCCACCGTGCCACCCACAACCAGCAGCTGTTAAGCACAATTCTCATCATAATGTTTATTTTTTTGTAGCATAATAATCAAACCGACAGCGCAACCCCTTGCAGTTTTTTTTCATCGCCACATAGAAAAATCAACAATGTTTGAACGCTTCTCAGCACCATAAATGGCCTTGCGGTAGTGCCAGTGTTCAGCAGCATTGTACCGATGTGGGTTTTCACGGCGCGACCTTTGATTATTGCTCTCTCTCTCTCTCGCGAGAGAGCAACTTTCAGCAGCGTAGGTTAACGATTTTAGGCTTGGTGCCCGCGCCAGGAAAGAGCAGTGCTCGCTGAGTTCGAGTCTTGCTCACGGCCAACTGCCAAAAGCAGACCCGGTCGAACCCCTGAGTGGGCTCGATCTGAAATGTGTGCTCGCTGCAGTACGTAAATATCGCTAATGGGGAGACATTGGCAGCAGGTGCTGTGCCGGAAGGGCCACTCCGCTCACACTTCAGAGCAATTGCCTCAAGAGGTCATCGCAAGGGCGGCAGGGTGGCGCAGTGGTAACATCTGCGCCTCACAGAAAGAATGGTTCTTGCCCGAGCGGGTTCGATCCCCGCCTTGGGCACCTGTCTGTGTGGAGTTTGTGTATTCTCCCCCTGTTCTGCGTGGGTTTTCTCCAGGCTCTCCGTTTTCCTCCCACAACTTCAAAAAAAACTCATTAATTGACCGATGACATCCTAATATATAGGAAGCAGTTTGTGGCAATGTGGCGCCGGCAATCCGCCTGGCTGCCGCCACCTCTTTCGCCTCTCTGTGCTCTCCTCGTGCCTCTGAGTCGTTCTCTGTCGAATGAATTACCTTCGACGGTGAATGAGTATGCGCGCGTTATAAATGTAAAGTAATTATTATTATCTTTGTCTTTTGGGAGCGGTTCGATTCTTGGACTGTGGGCTGTTCTCTCCGCAAAGATAAGGCCTAGCCGAATGGAACGCGCCAGTCTTAGTCTCACGCCTTAGCTATATTTTCTCTTTACCGCTTGCGTTCAAAATCCCTGCTTTGGAGGAGAACATAACAGATGTGGATTATGATTTAGCAAAGATAGGCTTCACAACCCTTGCCCAGTGATCCTTGTTGGCTCTTCATGGTTTAAAATCAATCTTAAGTAGCTCAACACTGATGGTGCACCATTTGGCAGGGCATTAACTAATGTTGATTCTTCCGCTGTCGATACATGCGTCGATTATGCCTGTGAGAATCAGTTATGCTGTGTGCAAATGGTGTGCGGATATTACCGATGTGACGTTCAGGCTGATCGAGCAGACAAACTTGCAAAATTGAGCCACTATGAACAGTATCCAATACAAATGCAACGATAAACAGAGACCAAAAAAGTGCTGGGACCTGCTATTTCATTGCACGGCTTAAATGAATAGTGACAATTACTGGAATCGATAACGACGGCGGTGATGGTGATGGCGATGAACAATAACCATGCCGCCAAACATGATAGTCGATGGATGAGCGCGAGGATAGCAGAGGGCATTTTCCACGACCGGGCTAGCTGCTAAAATTAGTCGACTATTTAGGTGGAGCTTGGCCTGTGTTCCTGCACTGCCCAAGAGTTCACCGACTGAAAATGGTGGGCGCAGCGCTCGCGTCGTTTATTTATTTTATCCCACAAACTTGCTGCGTCGGCATTTCAGTGCTTGCGGAAATAGACACGGAGCCCTTTTAAAACGTCACCCCTCGGCCAAACACCAGACTTTCCACCGCACCATTCGTCCACACTGGCTCGGCAAAGCGCGCCGAGCTGCCAGCGGCGGTCAAACCCGCCGGCGCGTTTGTGGCGCAGCGTTTCACATTTGTGCCCCCTGCACCCCAGACGTCCCCGCCGTGAGTGCCGTGGGATTTTCGTCGGGGTTTGAGCCACCCCCCGCACCGCGCAGGACACGAGCGACCGTGGGACAAGGCGGTGGCGCAGGGGCACGCGCCCGGAATTCAACCCGCAGGCGCTCGGCGCTCGATAAGCGAGCATTTGCCGCGGATTTTAAGCATCTCCGAAAACGTAAGACGCGCCACCCCCCGTCGTTTTAGGGTCATTTCGAGTGAAATGCGCATTATTGTCGGGGGCACACGGCTCTGTTGAGAGCCAACTTCCAAAAGATGATCGTGAATACGCGGCTTTAAAATTGCAAGAGAGTGCGAGAGAGAAATGTCGGTTGCAAGATTCTTTTTGAACGGCTGATGGTTTAGTCTGTCCTCTGAATGCTAATGTATTGCTTCTGGAAGATGATTCCGACCAACTAGATTAAAACGTGTCTTTTCACAATAACACATTGTACGTTGCATGCAAAACTTCTGTTCTAAAACAGGCAGAGAGGGAGTGTGGAAAATATGGTATTCCAGCCGAGCTCAGGCCTATCACACCATTCGCTGTCTCCTCCTGTCGGAGACTCCTTATTTGATGACGACTTAGCAGAGGAGCTTTAGTCAATTGGACACTTGCCTTGTAGCGAGGGTCCCAGTATGGTGACTATTTTGCATTTAAAATTTTTCGTTGAAAGTCAGATCATATTTAACACGTTGTCCTGCAACGACGTGTGTATATATATATATATTTAAAAAAACCAAAAAATATTGTTGTTGTTGCTGATTTTTACGTTCCAATGTCGTTGTTGTTGCCGCCTTGCCATTCTCTCCGCAGCTCCGTGCAGCGCTTTGCGACCCCCCCAGGTGAACAGCGCCCTATGAATGCAATTATTATTATTATTAAAGCAGCAAAATGAGTGTACAGTGTGGGTGTTGGCAGTCATGTAGTAATGGTTATTATTATTAAAGCAGCAAAATGAGTGTACAGTGTGGGTGTTGGCAGTCATGTAGTAATGGTTCAGTCCCCCTGGCACCTCTTCCCGATGAGTCAATGAATCGTCAAGAGTTTGATTCAGTAATCGTTTGTAATGATGTAGGTTTTCACGGCTCGATGCACAATGATTGCTTCGCCCGAGGTTGCCTCTCAACGTGCGAGGCGAAGCGTCGCGATGGGGGGAGAGGGGGAGCGATCGACGCGGCTGTCCCGAGAGAGAGCAGCTTCTCGAAGCAATCGTCAATAATCATTTGTTCATTGTCCCCTTTCCGTTATCGGTTACGTTTTGCCCTATATGTTCGTCTGTTTCGTACATATTTATTTTTTTCAGATTTGTTTTATCCACCTCTAATGTTCTGTTCCTTTAGTCTACAAATAACATGTGTTTATTATTTGGTGTACAGTTCGCTTTAGAGTTTATCGTGCAGTCGATACGGAGGCCAGGCCTTAGCCTGGCCGACAGTCACAAACCTTGGTTGCATCCAAATTAATCTCTCATATGCAGACGTTGCTGGTGTCAGATAATTGGGCAATTCAGCTACACGATACTTTTTGCCAGTGTACATACGTAACGAGTAGGAAAGGTTTTTACCATTTCTGGCAATTATACAGCTGTTAAGATCTTAAAACACCCAAATAGACACCTTTTTTCAAAGTGTCTAGTTTGCAAAAGCCACACATGCTAGTGGCAAAATATGCAAACAGGAAGCTTTGATTACGTAAGTTATGGGATAACATCAAAGCTTCCTGGCAAAAAGTACCCATAGCTTAAACAGCTCGACCTGAGCTACTAAGCATTGATATTGCATTGTCCTGAGCTGACTGCTTTTGGCAACATCTGGCTAACATTGACAATCAGGCTCAAAAGAAAACCATGTGTGGCATGGGTCAATCAGTTTGAAGGACAATGCGTACGTTATCAAAGCTACCTGTTTGCATATTTCGCCACAAGCATGTGTGGCTTTTAGTTTTTTAAGATCTTAACATCTGTAGCGCTTTGTGACCCTCGGGGGAAAAGCGCTCTATAAATGCAATTATGAATCCATTATTAATTATTGTATAATTGCCAGTAATGGTGAAAACCTTTTCTGCTCGTTACGTAAGTTCTGCGATGTTGAGAGCGCAGTCTGCGAGCGCGACGGATGGCCCGCGTAGCGTTCGTACGCGCGCCACCCGAGCGCGAGGGTGAATTTTAACCGACGGCCTTGTTGCTCCGCCCCCGACCGCCGGTGCCCCCCGCGACGCCAGGCCCTTGCCGCCCCGCAACGGAGAGGCTCGAAAACCGGGCGACGATGTGCGACGAGGAGCTCATCTTTCACTTCGACGAGAAGGAGGGCTCGCTGCGGAAGCCGCGCGATGGCCCTCCGCCGGAGCCCGCTGGGGATAGCGACGACGACGATGGCGAGGAGTATTACCGGTGAGGCCGCGCCGCGCGGCACGAGTCGTCGCTTGGAGCAGAGCGAGATGACCGTGCCTCCATTTTCATCCGCGCCGTCGTGGTTGTCAGATTACAATTTCAGTCGCTTTTAAAATTCAGCCGAAGGTTATTTTGGCGGAAGGCTCGTTCCAAAACATAACTTGCCGTTAACAAAGCTTACGACGAAAAGTAGTTCGTGCACGAGCGCGGACGACCAGAAAAATGCTCGCACCCGTAAATGAGACCAAGGTCACGACCGGGTACCCCCATCGCCGATGGCGCCCCGCAGGATCTGCCCGATCACGGAGATCCAGATCGTCGACAACAGGTCCCCGCAGCACGTGAAGGCGCCGCCCCAGGTCTGCGCGAAAGCAGTCGACAACTCCCCCCGGCCCAAGGTGTCGGCCCGCGTGCGGGTAAGTCCGCGCGTCCGCGTCAGGCGTGATGGGTGCCGCGTCACCCTGGTTCAGAAACGGCCATCTTCTTAAACGCCCCGTGACGCGGGGGCTACCGTTTGCTTCTTCACGTCTGCGCGCAGGCCTCCCCCCACTTGCAGAGTTCGTTTGATGCAGGACCGGTTCCGATATTATTCGTGATGAGCGAATTGTATAATTGCGGAATCGATTTGTTATTGCGCGCCCAACGTCGGGTGTATGAGTGAGCCTGCATGGCCTAGGCGCTGGGTTCCAACCCCGGGCAGTGATCTGTTGCAACAAGACATCAGTCGGTTATCAATACCCACTTAATCCTGTACAGGGTCGCGGGTTTCTGAAGCCTCTCCTGGCAGAAATTGCACGCAAGGCAGGGCAAGACCCATGATGTAACGCCAGTACATCACGGGAAACAATTTACTCAGCAAATCAAGTAACCTAGGCATCGGCGCCTCTTTGGACGGTGGGAGGAAACCGGAGTGCCCGGCAGAAACCCCACGCGGGCACGGGGAGAGGACGCGCGGGCCCCGTGCGTTGCGCCGCCGCCGCGTGCGCGGACACCGCACGCAGCTGCATCGCCCACGTTCACAGCTGAGAGGAGGGCAGCGTCTGGGCAGCCGCCGTATCGTTTCATCTGCGAGTGCAGTTGGGCAATCGCGTCCTTCGCTCGGACGGGTGATGACATACCAGGCGACCGAGCACAGCAGCACACGCCCTCTCTTGGCTCTCATCATCTCATTGGTCAGAAACCGCCGAGTCCTGCGCAGGGTCGCGGTGAGCCGGACCCTATCCCGGCAGACGCAGGGCACAAGGCAGGGATATACCCACGATGGGACGCCAGTGCGCAAGCCAATTAAATCTATGCAGCGGCATATTTTTTTGGACTGTGGGAGTAAAACGGAGTGCCCCGCGAAAACGCACGCGGACACGGGGAGAGAACTCGCAAACTCCACGCAGAAAGGCACCCGAGCAGAGATTCGAACCCGGGACCTTCTTGCAGTGAGGCGACAGCGCTACCCACTTGGCCACTGTGCCGCCCCCTCTCTTAGTTCATCTTCACTATCGTACATCGACACGTACAGTTTGTTTGGGTAACCTCCTCGCCGTACTATTGCTGCCCCCCACCGCCCCCCGCCCCCCCACTCCTCGTGGGCCTTGGGGAATATTTTAACCATACTTCGCCACGCCGGTCAATGTGGATTGCTGAAGCTGGAGAGTGAGGGCGAGACAGGAAGAGTGCAGCCGGAACAACAGTAGAGTTTTCTGCACTACCCCCTACTGCCCACTGCACCTCTCACTATACCGGACCCTTGCACGTAGCGGTGGTCACCCATGCACTCACGGTCCACGCGCAACTTTGCTCTGCTGGATACCCAGGCCTGATGACATCGGGTGCATTCTGGGTGAATCGCTAACTGACGATACGTTATTGGAGCTTTAAAATCCCCACTTCTCTTGCATTTTGTGACTTTACAGCTTTTGCGGTTTTCAGAAGTCACAAGGATTTTTATTTTTTTTTACGATCAAAGCCCGTTGACCTGCGCAGGTCTTCTTCAAGGGCGGCTTTTTAAAGGTTGCTCTTTAAAATGACGATCCTATCCACAATTGTTACTTTCGTGCACGTTTCTATAGCGCGTGCGTTTTACGCAGACGTGTCGATATTTTCGTTCGCTGAAAAAAAACCCCAATACCATTACGAACGTCCGCAGCGCAAGCTAGTCCACACGTTCTGCTTTCGAGTTATTAAACTGCCCCTGCCAAAGCGCACTTAATCAGATGACACGTTTATATATAAAACATTATCACTGTGGAAACCTGGCAATCATGAGCTGCAACAACAGCCAAGGTGCATACCTAGGACCCAGGGCTTCCTTCTTTAATGACGTTTGTGTTTCTCTTCCTAAGGGAATTTTTAGTTAAATATACTTTCCATGCGGCGTTTGCGTGTCCTCGCCGTGGCCACGTGGGTTTTCGCCGGGGTATTCCGGTTTCCTCCCACAGTCCAGAGGACATGCTCCTACCTAGGTTAATTGGCCTGCTGAGTAAATTGCCCCAAAAAAAAAGCACAACCTTCAACTTACTGGCGCCACATCCTAAGTATTCCCCCGCCTTGCGCCCTCTTTTGGGCGGGATAGGATCCGGTTCCTTTGCGATCCTGTACACGAGTGAGCGAATATTGATAATGAATAAGTTAATTGAAATAATTGTTGGTTGTTTTATTCGGATTTGAATACACTGCTGTTTAGATTCTCTATTTGGTGGAGTCGTGGATGGTTGCAATGGTTCTCCATCCGGCCATCTCTCCTAAAACCATCGGTTCATTTTATTGTGATCCTGTCTTTAACAATAAAATAAAAAAAATGACCGGTTAACTTTTCTGTTGGGCGTTTGGAAAATATTGGCAAAGTCCTTGACTGATGCTTGCTTCCAAAAGCTGCTCTCTCGGGACAGCCGCGTCTTTTGCTTCCTCTCCCTCCGTTGAATGCAGTGCAGAGGCCGCGTTTGATTTGCCCTTAACGATGAACCGAGCAGACGAGGAGCAATGTTTTAACCCGCATGCCACGTGGTCGCGCGCGGTGCCAGCCCCGGCGGGATGCGACTACCGTAAGGGAGTTTTGCGCGCTGCGCTCGCTCAGACGTGAAGACAAACCGCTGCCCCGTCAAGCCTTAACAGACAAGAGCTGTTGACAGGCATCGATGAGGGCTGGGATGGTTCGTGAAGGGCGTGGGTGGCCAACACCATGCCCAGCCGCCCCTGTTTTCGGAGCGCTGATGTTAACGCATCGTGCCAGGTACTCATTTAAGGCTGAGTTTACCCAAGGGAAGGCCCATGGACCTGTCGTTCGCCATCGATGTCGACCGTGAGTGGGATTCCAACGAGGGTCGCGGGGTTCGTACCGCGGCGTGCCAACTGCCGCGCCACCATTCCCCACGCGTGCAGTAACGCACCTGCCGCATTATCAGGCAAACCCACAACTCCGCTTTAAAATGCAAACGGAGTAGCTGCTGCGAGGTTCCCTTCTTGGCGCCGCGCAAAACCCGGCTCAGTTTGTCGGATTGACACCGATCAGCGTCCAAATTTCCCAGTCCCTCATCCTTCCCTCGCCCGCGCTCACGACCTAACATCAGATCGTCAGTTCACTGGGGTATTCGCACCGTTATTGTCGCCCGAAGCTATCACAAAGGAGCTGTTTTTCACACAAACGAGTGCAGTTGATGCATTCCGCTCACAGTACGGGGCGGTGAGGCTTTTGTGATCTCGCTCATTTAACTTCGTTCGCGGGTAATTTTTGCCTAACTTTTGATCAAGGACGCCAAGGCCTTGTCCCCGCTTCAGATGACTTCAGGCAAACTTTGATGGCCACTGTGACGCAGACGAAAGTGGTATTCATTGTCAGCTCGCCTGGAGTATTTACCGGGGCGGCCGTGGGTCTCGAACCACGAACCTCTGTGACGCTCGGCAAATGAACGATCACATCACCGCCCTGTGTCATTCTGCCCTCTGCTCCCCTCGTGTTCATTCATGCCCTGCCTCCCTTGCTTTGGCACATCTTTTTGCCGCTGGCACCTGGCAGATCGCGGGTTGTTTTTTTCTCTTGTGTAGATGCAGGTTTTGACGGCTCGATGCAGGATGCTTGCTTTCCAAAGCGGTTCTCTTGGGATGGCCGCGTCGAGCCGAACCTCTTCCGTTTCGCCCCCCCGAACCAACGGAGGCATCTCCAGGCCCTCGGCGCGCCTGAAGATGCCTCCCCGCGTGGGGGTGGCTCAATGTTGGAGAAGGGGAGAGGAGACGCGCTCGACACGGCTATCCTGAAGGGAAAAAAAAAGCCAGCTTCGGAGAGCAACCATCGTTCGTGTTTTTGTTTATTATTATTTTTTTTATGTCTGTTTGTGTGTTTTATGTCTTCCCCGATTTGCGTGCATCGCCCGAACGCTGCTTGTGCGTGGCGCCCCCTCGTGTCTTGCCTGGCGTGCGGTGCGATGCCGGGTGTCAAGGATGGCATGGGAAAATCTGGCTTGCAGCACGGCCGGGTATGTGCGCGCTCTTCGAATCGAAACCCACTCCCGTCCCCTCCGTGAAGGAAGACGTCGCTCAAATAAAGCAAACAGCTCTCCGTTTTCTTTTGAGTTGCGGAATTTTGCTTTCTTTCTTTTAGGCACTTACGTCGGTACGGCCGTACAGCGTGGCTTTGCTGATTTCGTTAATACGCATAACAACGCAGACCTTTTAAGTCGTAGCAGCTTGCTCAAGCGATGTTGCTGAACCAGCCGATTGAAATATACTGCCGTGTGGCCGCATTGACGACAGTCAAAATGCTTGTCGCGAATCACTTTATATCATTTTTTTTTAAATCCACGAAGCTTCAAGTTTGTGTTGGACAGCCCAATTAAACAGCATATCTCTGTTATCCTTTAGAATGTAAAGCTGTGCTTTCATGAGCTACGTCTTTATTTATATTGTTGTGCTTTGTGTTTGATTTATGGTCACGAATACTTTTTTTTTTGTCATTGTACATCCCAGCCGCCCCTCCGTTTTGCCGAGCCAGCTGCATACAGCTCAGTCTACCTCCGGGCTTGTGTTTTACACCTGCATAACTGGAGCCGTGAAGCCCACTCCGCACTCCACACGCGCAGAACGAGTCAGGTCGCACTGCATGACGCTGCCCCGCAGGCCCTGCTTGGCCCTGAGTCAAATTGAGATGTGGCCGGGATTTCGGAGTTTGGTTCTGGCTCCCCTCGGCACACAGCCAGCTGAAATAAGTCATCTCTAATCGTGAGGGCCTGGATTTGTCAGTTGAAATGTAATAGCGGTCGATTGTAATGTTGGAATGCCTATTATTTGTGAACTTTTCTTGGGGCTACGAGTCATCCCGACACCTCCACTAAGCCGTAAAGGCGCAATTCTTCGCAATGGTCTGAGTCACAAAACACCACGAGCTACCCTGGCCTCCACGGTAAAAGCGATTGGAAAATATTTTAGTTCTTTATTTGATGATTGCTTCGAAAAGCTGCTCTCTCGGGACAGCCGCGTCGATGGCTCTCTCTCCTCTCCTCGCGACGTTTCACCTCACACGTTGGAGGCATCCTCAGGCGCAGTGTGCCTGAGGAGCGCAGTGTGCCTGAGGATGCCTCCAACGTGTGAGGCGAAACGTCGCGAGGTGGAGAGAGGAAGCGATCGACGCGGCTGTCCCGAGAGAGAAAGCTTGCCCACATATTAATACGATTATTTTTCTTGCATCGTTATTGCTGACCTAGTTGAATCCATCAACTCGCAACACCTGAGAACCCACTGAGATCCTGATTGGAACCCAGCATCTCAGCAGTGCCGGCTCACTGCGTAGCCTTCTGAGCCACTCGATCACCTTTTTACGAAAGCTTGTTGTTAAGAAGAGAGAAAAACTTAATTTGCACCCGGCGGACGTCACTGGGAGTCACGGTCAATAGTGGCCTGGGCTCTGCCGTCCGTGTAAAACATTCCATCGCCCTCCGCCAGCCTGCCGTCGGTACCCGTCCAACATCCTCGCACGTGGGTCCGCGCCACCGTCGCCACCCAAGCAGACGAGCTGATCCTCCCCCGTGCGCCGCTCACTCGGTTGAACTGGAACCGTGACGCCTGTTGACGCACGTGCAGCGTAAAAAAAACACACTGGTGTTGAGAACTGTAGAAAAGAGAGCGGCGCAGCAAATGAACTCGGACGAAAAGCGATGTCACGTTTGGCGACTTACGCTTTTCAATCAAATCACATTTTCAAATCTCATCTCATTGTCAGAAACCGCTTAGTCATGTGCAGGGTCGCGGTGAGCCAGAACCTATCCCGGCAGACACAGGGCGCAAGGCAGGGATATGCCTACGATGGGATGCCAGTTCATCACCGGGCACTGCGGGCAATTTAGGCTACAAGCCAATAAACCTATGCAGGACTGTGGGAGGAAACCGGAGTGCCCGGCGAAAACCCACGCGGACACGGGGAGAGAACTCGCAAACTCCACACAGAAAGGCACCCGAGCCGAGATTCGAACCCGGGACCTTCTTGCTGTGAGGAGGCGACAGCGCTACCCACTGGTGGGCCACTGTGCCGCCCCAATTCATATTTTTCTTTTTTTTAAAGCAATCACGCTTTTGCACCTGGCCCGTTTTCGGGCGGATTTATGTCTCATTAATTAGAAAGTCGTGACTCCAGCTCGAATGTTAAGACTCGCGAGAATGAAACAAGGACTTGAGAAGGGAGAAATTATTTTAAGTGTCGGGTTAATAGCTTTAGGAACTGCCCCCACATCAGTATGATTCACGCTGTTTATATTTCAAAAGGAGCTAATGTGCGCAACCGGCTTTTTCACTTTGTTAGTGATTTATAAAGAATTTCCCACAGAAGGGGTGCTGCCTGCCAGGCCTGCTGGGTGTGGGTCCTGTTTGTAGGAGAGTTGAGGTCTGTGTGCTTTTATAACTCCCTACGTTGTCGACTGCGATAAGAACACGCGACCTCCACTGGAGCCTGCTCAGATTGGGGGTGGTCTGTGTCGGGTTGACCGAAGGACAACAGTCCCCTGTGTAACCTGCACAGGCTCAGGGCAACGGCTGTTAGCGAGCGGCTATGGTGGAGACTGGTGCACGGTGCACGACCGGGAGGAGGGGGGGGGGTGTTGTGGGTTGGCTCCACGCCCAGCCGATGTTTACACACCGCACCGGTTACTCATTTAATGCTGAGTCAACCTAGGAGAAGGTCTGATGAGGTCAAATATATATTTTGGTGCTCACGTTAGCCACGACTGGGAATCGAGTTAGGTTCGTAGCTCGGTGCATTTGGAATTGTAGAGCTTTACACTTGCGCAGAGGTCTGAAATATTTACGTTTGTTTGCTCGCAGATGACAGGGGCAGTCCTTAATTAGGCGAAGTCTAATTCCTCTGATGCCTGCAATGGTTGTCGGTGGTGGCTGGCGCAGTCTGGTAACCGCGGGCCCTGTACAGATGGGTTTATCATCCAAATCTGCTTTTCTCACTTTGAAAGCGGTGGAAAAAACTGGCTGGCGGTAGTCGTGGCAGTTCCAGTGACAGTAATAATAATAATTGCGCTTCTGGAACGCTTTTCACCCGAGGGTCACAAAGCGCTGCACAGAGCTGCGGAGAGAACGGCAATGGCAGTGGTGCTGTTGGCAGTGACATTCATGGTATAGGTGGTGGTGTTGTTGTTTAGCGGTGTGGCGGTGAGGATAGCGGTGATGGTGTTGATGATGGTTTTAGTGACTGGTAATGGAGATGTTACTGTTGGTGATGATGGCATAGGGATAATGGAATCGTAGTTATGATCGTGATGATGGTGATGGTGATGGTGCCGGTGGTGGCGGTGGCGTGGTGGTGCAGGAGGCATGGCGGCACGCTGTGGAGAAGGCCAAGCACATGCCAGATCCCTGGGCTGAGTTCCACCTGGAGGAGATTGAGACGGAGGTGGCGACACGATTCAGGTTAGCATTGCACTTATCTGGCTGCCCGTGCACCTGCAAATTAAACAATAAAAAAACATTACAGAATTACAAGCCAAAGCAAGCGTGTTGTGGGAGGTGCCCCGAAGAGACTCGTTTGTTCGCTCTCAAATTCATGACGCGCGTAACAAAGTGAACCAACAGTGATCTTCGGAGTGGGGAGCAGAATTAATTGAAGACTTGAATTGCAGGCGACCAGAGCCGCGACAGAGAAGCGACGTTCAACCTGGGCGAATTCGAGAGAAGCGGGGCTTGATAAGGAGGAGGCCACTCGAGACAAATCCATGGTCTCGCTTTATTATAATTTTGCGTTGCGCCTTTATCCCGGGCGACTCGCACCACTACAGAGGCTTAGCGAGGAGACCACAGAGAAGCGAGGGGAAGGCAGCCGTGCATCCAGCCGGCGCCAACAATTGCCGCCGGGCGTTACCGGCTGACAAATGAATGAGTATTTTTTTGTTTTGTTTCGGAACGTGCGGTGAGACGGCGGCGGCGGCGGCGGCGGCGGCGGTGGCGGCTGAACGACCTAACGGTCGGCCCGGCGCGCCCGCTCCGTAGCACCGTGACGGTCGGACCGCTCGCGCCTCCTTCACGTGTCTCTGCCTTGCAAAAGAAATCTGAGAGAAAGAGTGCGCGTGTGTGCCGTGACACGCAGGTACAACGCGCTCACGTCAAAGTGGGTGGAGGATGAAGTTTACATGAAAATGGCAAAGCAGGTGAGGCCGATCGTCTTGTTTTGAAATCTCAAGCGATTCCTTTAATTTTTGTTTGTCTCCGTCGCGCCATTCCTGTGCCTTGGCATCACGGGTTCTAAACAAAACATGTGCAATTTTTTACTGTGTACTATTTTAGGTACCAGGTAGGTAAAGCCCACCTAAATGTTTAGGTCGTTTTCGGGAGCCATCTGGCCAGAAATGGTAGCTCGAAGTGGCTTTATGTCATCATCGTCATGACACGTGGAACTTTATAGTGGCAGCCAGATAATCCGAATGCACACGTCTTAATGTGGAGGAGGGCACAACCGCAGCAACCTGGATAATTAACATCCACATGACCACCACGGGGAGAGGGAGAGAGCACACGGACCTCAAATATACAACAAGCAGGCTTCACCAGGGTCAGGATTGACCCTACGACTTCCTGCGTACCAGGGAGATAACCTCTCGCCACCATGGCACTCAATAATAGTAAATATAGATGTAACTGCATCAGTGATTGACAACATTTTGCTGGACCCTTGCTGGGTGAAGGCCTTCAGATGCTATGTCAGGTGTGGTAGGAGGGGGATCATTTGACGATGCTTTAACTTGATGATTCCTTAGAAAAGCTGCTTTCTCGGGACAGCCGCGGGGGAGGAAGCGAACGACGCGGCTGTCCCGAGAGAGCAGCTTTTCGAAGCAATCATCGTGCATCGAGCCGTGAGAAACCTACATCGTTGCACGGCGCTTCAACTTGTCAGTCAGTGTGGGATTCCTTTAAGCGAAGGACCCAGCGACCGGTTCACCTTTATCTCACCACTGACGTCAGCCATGTCTTAGGAATCAAACTCTGCGCCAGCCGCTCCGCCTGTGTTGACGTCAAGTAGACGCGCGTGGGCGTCGTCGCTCGCCTCGCGCTTTCGCGTTCCCGTTGCCGTGCACCGACCCTTGTTTCCCCGCCGTCTTCCCAACAGCCGTTTGGTCGTGGCGCAATGCGGGAGTGCTTTCGGACGTAAGTTCAAGACGAGACCGCTTTCACGCCTTCAGAATGCAACGCACGCGTTCGTGGTGACTCGGAGCACGTGATGTTTTGAGTCGATGTCGGTGCCTTGTGACTGTAAAGGGAGGCACGGTGGCCCAGTGGGTAGCGCTGTCGCCTCCTCACAGCGAGAAGGTCCCGGGTTCGAATCTCGGCTCGGGCGCTGCTTTCTGTGTGGAGTTTGCATGTTCTCCCCGTGTCTGCGTGGGTTTTCGCCGGGCACTCCGGTTTCCTCCCACAGTCCAAAAAACATGCTGCTGCATAGGTTAATTGGCTCGCAGACTAAATTGCCCTCAGTGCCCGGTGATGGACTGGCGTCTCACCGTGGGTATATCCCTGCCTTGCGCCCTATGTCTGCCGGGATAGGCTCTGGCTCACCGCGACCCTGTACAGGATTAAGCGGTTCTGACAATGAGATGGAGATGAGACTATAAAGTGCTAATCGATTTAAAATGAGCTCAGCCGAGGTGCATTTATTTTCGTGTTGCCGCCACAGTCGTAACGTTTATCCAGCATTGTGCACACAACGTGGCCAGCAGTGGATAGACCATAGGCCGATGATGATGTGGGCCTCGTGCTTAGATAGTCCTGATCAGGTCTTCTACAGTGCCATGACTCCTCCCGGAGCTGAGATGATCCATGTGCCGTGGTCTCATCGGCATCACACGCTCGTAGGCCTCACTAGAGTAGACCCACTTCATTGCCTCTTAAAGTATTGCAGATGTACGGCTGCAGCAGTAAAAAAAAAAGTACGACTTTGAATCTAAAGCAGGTGGGGAGGCAGACTTTAGAAATAAAATGATTGAGAGTTTAGGGGGGAATGCGGCGAGTGCGAGTGAAAAGTGATCGAGAGAGGGGAAAATGGAGCCAAACGGGCAGCGTGATTTGCACGAATGAGAACGTGAATGAGAGAGTAAAGGAGAGCGAGAGAGAGAGGGAGGGAGCTGTAATGAACGACGGGGAGCAAGAGCGGTAAGGAGTACGTGACAGAGTGACAGAGAGAGAGAGAGACGGAACGAGTGAGTGGGGAAAGAGAGAGTGAATGCGTATTGAGGAAGGGTACCGGGGAGAAGGAGATGTGTGAGACAGGCTGAGATGCGGCCTCTCCGTGACCCTTCTGTGCCGCCGCTGTTGCTGGCGCGCAGCAAGAAGCTGTCCAACTTCGCGCGGCACCAACAGTGGAAGTCGGCGTCGAACTACGTGGCGAAGCGCTACATGGAGCCAGTGACGCGCGACGCCTGCTTCGAGGACGTGCGTCTGCAGATGGACGCCAAGCTGTGGGGCGAGGAGTACAACCGCCACAACCCGCCCAAGAAGGTGAATCCACGCGGACGCGCGCCACTGCGCGCTCGCGCGCTGGCATAAGCGTGCGCGCGTGCGTGCTGCGCGCGTCTACGTGTGTACGTGTGTACGGACGTGCGCGAGTGTGCGTTCGCGTGCGTACGGACGCGCGCGAGTTCGCACGCACACTCCCGACATTTCAGGCCATGTATGACCCTTCATTACTGTGGATATGTTCCGTTTACAAGAGTGTTGAGTTTTTTTAATCTAAGTTATTTAAACGATGCAGACTTGGGAACTGCACCACCTGCAGTGATATGACCGCCTGTGTTTTTGGAAAGCGTCCCCGTCTATTCTCGACCGGGCAACAAGAACACTCGACCCCAATAAAAACTAATGATCCTGTATTGTGTAGAGATGCACACACTCTGGTTGTGTACATTTCCAAATATTTCTGTTAGGAAAAACGACATTCAAGCCACTTTTCTATGGTTTGTGTAATGCAACTATGAAATATTCTCTCATGATTTTGGATGTTCAATTGCTTTATCTGAGAGTTACCCAATTGCCAATACTCCCAAGCACTCACCCACCCACTCACCCAGCCACTCACCTAGCCACTCACCCAGCCACTCACCCAGCCACTCACCCACCTGCTCATTGATTCACCCACTCGACCATCAGCTGCTGTCACATACTATATTTGAGTCAGTACATAGTTTTCTGGTCTCATATTCGGAGTTCTGTTGCACTTTGCAAGAGTCTGATTTTCTGCCTCTGCATTTGGTCCGTGCTTTCTTTTAAACTAGTGACAGACCGGCTTTAGTGTATGCTGATTAACGACCAGGTGTTAAAAACGAAAGGCCCTGTCTTTAATCTCTGGTTTCAAAGGCCAATGGGTGATGTGAACAATCCTGAAAATACTGATGCGAGAGCAACCGC
>JAZEWT010000021.1:3490466-3510014 GCA_036362905.1 Mordacia mordax | reverse complement strand
GCAGCGGACGGCTTCGACGCGTTGCAGTTGGCAAGGCGGCTCGACAAGCAGACGACGCACGTGCTGTTCGCTCTGCTCAGCGGGCGCACCCTGGCCGTGCTGGCCGAGGGCGAGATGCAGGCGCGCCGCAGCATTGATGCCCTGCTTCCCTTCGTGCCAGCTGGCGGCGCTGACCCTGTTCGTGGTTGCAGTCGTCCCCTTGTGGAGCCATGGCGTACGGATGCCCTGCGCATCAGCGACATTGCCGCTGTCAAACTCGTCGGCATGAAAAGGTGGGCATTTGCGGCGGTGGCTTGCATTTAATCTCGACACAAATGACTAACATGGATGTTGGTCCTCTGATTAAAGATGTGGGGTCGTTGTGTGCTGATGGAATGGAAGGTTTGTGATCTGGGATCAATTAAGTCTACAGCAATTTTGCTAGCTAACCTTTTGTGTTTCATTACCATTAACAAATATAGCTGTAACTGACTGTCTGGTTCCACTTCGGCATCACCAACCATCACCCAATCCCTCTGGTTCCCGGCCCACATTTCTCTGTGCGCCCCAGCTCACAGGTAGTGCACGACGCCCTCCTGCGTTACCGCCGTTACGTGTCGGTGCTGGACACGGCAAGTGGCACGCTCACAACTCCAGCATACGAGGGCACCCTACTCACCAACCTCTCCGGCCAGCATACGCGTTCCCTGGCCGGGAACCGGGCATACCTGGCGCGAGCGGGCGCCATTCTTGCCAAGCTCTCGTCCAAGGCCTTCGTGCTACAGTCGCACTTAAGGGGTCTCTGTTGCTCCAGGGATGGTGGGGCCATAGAGGATGGGGCTACGGCTGAAGACAAAACGGAGGCCCTGCCGCGTGATGCGATTGTCAAATGGTGCGACTCGTGCCTGGGTCTCCTCCCCGATGATGCACACATCGTGAGACATTTGGCCGAGCTGATGACAGAGCGGGCGATGGGGCAGCGCGTGTGCCAGCCCGCTCTGAGGGTCAACTATGTGAGCAGCTCCACATTCAGGTTTCAGCCGTTTAGGTCCACGGACATGCTGGTGGACAGCTAGCGCCCTAGTGGGCACATAGGTCCTCTTGAAAAGGATTGCCATGACTGGCCTGCTTGCTACTTCTTGCATTATTATTGCCAGCATTTCTAGTTTTTAAAAAGGGAACCGATGCATATTTCCTTAACTCAAGTGTTATGCCTTTCACGCTTTTTTTAATTTAAAGTGAAGCACAGGGACTGCATATGTTGATCAAAAAAAGTTGCAACTTTTTAAGTTGCATGTCACAATTTTAAGTTCGTGAGAGGGTGCATGTGCTCAAAATGGTGCCACGGTTAGCCTACCACGGCCACAGGGGTGTGCTGTTGGGGAGTGTCATACAGCACGTATTTTTTAAACTGCACATTCTCACTGCATGGATAAACATGTGCAATGCTCCCATTTAAGTCAAGGTACAAACAAACTTGTTAAAGATTGATTGATGCTAGGATACTAGTGTTGAAGGCTGCCAGCATGGTTAACAGGCAGTGAACTTGTACCAATATTTCAATATTTTCCCTTCTGGAGGGGGGTAATTTTCTGCATGCTGGTGATTTGTTGGTGCTGCTAACTCAACCCCGAATACTCCCCGTGCCAAACCCTGTCTTCCCTCCCAAGCATGCCTTGCCTGAATCGCGCCTTTGCCTGCAATGTTAGCCGTCGTGTTTTTTGTATTCTGTACAGAGCGGCACCTTGCTGAGTTTTTAAAACTTGATTGAGTAGTGACCGGTCATGTCATATTGCTGCCGCATTTCCACGGGTTTGCTTTTAAATTTTGAAGGTTATCCACAGTGCACTAATTTTAAAAGGAGAGTATTTTTTCAAATATATACTGCCAGCGGCTTCTGATGTTACATTAGTGTTACCGTAAACCTAGACGCTAACAAAAAAGGAAACGGTATTATTTTCCAATGTCAGTTTGTCTGTTATGACTGTGCTGGATAGTTATTGTGGGAATGTTTAAACGATACCATTTGCAGAAGTGTGTAGTAGGGGGATGTTGCCAATTTGAGTTGCAGCTTACATGCTGTTATCACGTCACCCCACGTGGTACCACAACAGAACAAGCCCTCAGTGACCTTTAGCCTGGTTGATGATCTGTAGCTTGCCCAAAATGGGATATGGATAAGGCAAATGTTACGATTTGCCTATGCTCACCCACTCATCCCCGAGAATCTGTGTGGAAAGCCTTTTTTAAAAAAAAGGACATGTTGAATCAAATCTAGTTTGGACACTTAAGATGTCATGCCTAATTTGAACTTTTCTTGTGAGTGGTAGGAGGGAGACATGCTTAAGTTTATTGATTTACACTTGGGAGCTTTTGGGAAGCTACCCTTCAGAAAGCTATGTAATTGTTAATACATTTCTAAAACGCCTTTCACCAAGGATCACAAAGTGCTGCACGGCTGTGGCGAAAACGGCATGTCAGCAGAATAAATCACTGAACATCAAGTAATATGTAAAAAAAAAAATTCGCTCAACCTGCACAAGTTAAACATTTTGAAAACTATAGTCTATTAGAAATTATACATGTGTAATTACCTTAAACAAGGGCCTCGATAAGAGGCCTGTGGAGAGTCGCCTAATTTCCCAATTTCCTGCCTCTTCCCACATTTCCCTGGTTGACGAAAACGTGCAGAGTTGTGCAGCACTGTGCAGCATATTACAAAGGACCAAAGGGATCTTAATGTAATGGATCAAGTCCGTATCTTCAGTATTCTATTGCCCCTGAAATCACAATCGTACTTTAAGAAAAAGGCGAGTAAAAAAATGCAGACATTTTTCAACGAATTTGCTGCTTAAAGCAAATAAATTAGATAAAAAATGAATTCCTCAACGTTGCTACACACAATGTACTTTAGTACATTTTAACACAAGTTAAACCCCGGTTAAAAACATCATTTGGGTCTCTTTAAAAGTACCATTCTGTATTAAGTCGGACAAACCATGGTGCGGATGGGATTCTGCAGTTAAGGTTGTTTGCGTGTTCATGAGATGTTTGGAAGACGCGTCAATTACGATGGGATAAGGAGCAGCCACAATTCTCATTGGGATGATGCAATTGGCTCAATAAAGTTTTACGGGTATCGTGTCAACGTCATTGCTTGAGTGTGTGGGAAGGGGAATTGTTGCCACTTTTACGAACAAAGCTAAGTTGAGCACCAGGAGTTGGGGGTAATCACTGGTCTAGATTAGGGGTGCTCAACTGTTTGCACCTCGAGGCCCACTTGCATATAGTCTCCACGGACCACTATGTGGCACCCACGACCCACTGATAGGTGGCAACTCATCGGTTGAGAATGACTGGCTAGATGACCCCTAACTAATCATGCTCATGGAAAATGAGGTCTTTTCTCTTCCTTTTAACACGGTGTTCACAACACTCCCTGCAGTTTAGAGTTTTCATCTCTTGCTCACTGCCACATTCCCGAGAAACTCACCAGCACCATGTGTGCCCCCTGCCAGGCTGGGGTGGTGCGCACTTGTAATCCGGCAGAGGTGCAAGTAAAATGTTCCACATTCTGTCAAGCCTGGGTCATCCCTTCTATACGTCATTGCGTTGCTCCCGAGCAAACATGGGCTTTTCCCGGCTTCCTCCCACGAACATTGATTTTAGTATTGCTTTGAAAAGCTGCTCTTTCGGGATAGCCGCGTCAATCGCTCACCATGATGACCTGGAACCAATCCAAGTCAGCCAGATGTTCAGCAACCAGTAAGTCACGCACGATATTTTCACAGTAGAAGATTGCATGTCATGCACAAACTCCCGTAAGAGACCGAGTCGATAGCGTAGATGATTCAAGAACAATCGAAACACGTACCAGTGTCAGATCCTATAGATCTAATCATGTTATCACAAAGGCACTACACACGAGGACACGGAATTAGCTTTTTTTCCTAGTTATCCTGTAACTAGCATATTTGTGTCAAATTATGAGGTGCAAATATTCTTTTTTGTTGATTAAGAATTCACAACGGTTGATTTTTATTTGGCAGAAAAATATGTTTTCGTAATTGTTAAAGATATCATTGTAACCAACATTCTTGATAAACACCCGATCATCGTTCAGCAGAGCTCATGCTTGGCTATTTGCATTGGCAACCGTGTTATTAAGCTTATATGGCAGCTGATTATTACCGAAATCAGATCGGAGCCAACATTTTAGAAGCAAATTTTGCTATCAAAAGTGACAGACAAAATTTGAGAACATCACGCCGTTTTTACGGAGGAGCCGTTAAGAGAGAATTTCACACACACTGGACTTTCATATTAAGTTATTGTGCTATTTGTGAAAACGTGAAAATAATAGTCTTCGGATATTTCGCAAAATACTACATTAATATTACCCCATATTCGAGAATGATCTGTTCAAGAGGACAACGTACAAGGTCCCATCACCACACTGGGCAGTGATACAACACACAACCTTTGTATTAGTGGATGCCGCATTGCTAGATCAGGCCACAAATGTATAAGTCCTGAGATGGAATATGCAGTAAAAGGCCAACCTGGGTTTGTGTGGGTTTTTTGTTAAGCCTGCCTTTTCACTACAACAAGTAGCTGTTGTGTAAGGCAGGAACTATCGCTATAGCTGCATATTTAACGTCAATTTCTCACAAGCCTTCAGCATGTGTAAAGGCGACAGTGTGGTGCTGGGTCTGAGTTAGGTGTTGGAGATGGCAAGAAACGTCTCTGCTCGTCTCACAGCACGGGTGTGCCAGGCAGCGGAAACGTCTCGGCAAAGGCCTCGACGGCGCCACGCATGTCAGCCAGTTTGGAGGTGAAGGCTGTGCCCGCCAGCTTCTCCTTGAACTCCTTGATGGTGGCCTCTCTGCCACCAGCGGCTGCCTGCACTTCCAGGGTCAACTGGATGCCTGCGGAGGTGGGCCCATGGTGGACACAAGTGCACCGGGACAAAACGTCAATCGAGGATAATGCACTCAGTACAGTGCCAGGTTTGCGGGAGGGGTTCCGACTCGCCAAAAAATGGCAGTGCCCTTTCCGCAAATCTACATTAAAAAGGATATAAGCCCTTATTAATTATATCCTCCAAGCTGTAAATAACAAGTTCACTATCGAATATCGATACTTTAAAATATAACACTTAGGCTTTTGTGACCAATGTTATGGATACTGGAAAAGATATAATTATGTTACGATTTGCATTATATGAATGTTCATTAATACGTATCAAACCGGACCTTGGTGAATGAAGTCAGCGATGATTTTGAAGTCCTTCTCCATGAGCCCCCGTGACGTGAGCGCCGGTGAACCAAACCGCAGGCCACTTGGACGCAGAGCACTTTTATCACCTACCAATGTCAAAACACCCATCAGTAAACATGTCTTTGAATATTTAGGGATTTTAGATTACCTTTAAAACCAATTTCCAGATATAATACAATTGTTACTATTCGGTTGTCATTAAAAAATAATTAAAAACACGGCAATATTGCAATATCACATCGTGTCGTAAGTGTCCTGTAAGAGGACATGAGAGTACTCATTTTAAAAATCACTTGAATTAGCCTTTTTTGTACTCAGACTCGGGCTCCGTTTTTAATTTCCATTGAAGTGGTCTCAAGTGTTTAATAGTTGGTTAAAGTAGCACAAAAACGCTGTCTAAGCATTTAATTTGTGAGGAATAGAACACCACTGAAGTTGAAAACGGCACCAACTATCAGAATATCAAATACAACCACCTGATAAAAAAACAACTCACATTATTAAGCCCGACTCTCAGTCCAGAATTTTCCCTACTTGAACAGATGCCGCTAGAAACCAATGATTCCCAAGTCCCAAAAGGCTGATGGACGAAGGTTTTATTTTTACATAGGAGACATGGTTCATTTTTATAAAATATATTACCCACAATCAAACGTCACAGCACGAATTGCATTTTGAGCAACTTATTATGCATCATTCGGGTACCTTCCTTTGATGCGAGGGTGACAGCTAATAACATTCAAATCCGAAGTGCAAGAAAATACCCGATGAGCCCCTAACCGACCAAAGTTCTCACCGGGGCAGGTGTTCTTGTTGCAGGCAATCGATACCATCTCCAAGACCTTCTCGGCACGGGAGCCATCGGTGCCAATCGTACGGAGGTCCACCAGGATCAAGTGGTTGTCCGAGCCACCTGTTGTAACAACGCCGGCCACGCCGGCAAACGGTCAACAATGAAGCGAGAGGTTGTCCGCACAGCGATAGCACGGACAACGGCGACGGTAACGGAGAGGAAGGAGATGGGACAATGAAGCACGGGCGCTCACCCGTAACGATCTTGTAGCCATGGTGGCTGAGCTGTGCCGCCAACGACTGGCAATTCTTTACCACCTGCCGCTGGTACATCTTGAACTCTGGTGTCATGGCTTGCTTCAGCGCAACGGCTATGCCTGGGGTCAGAGAAGTCAGGTAAGGCAACACGTTGCACAGCGTGATGTAAGATCCCCTGTTAAGCTTTAACACACTGTAGGATCAAGTGTTGTTAGCAAGCACCTATTAAGGCCAGCACAGCAGGCAAGGGGGGTGGGTGACCAGCACCGTGCCCCGAGACCTTTGTTTCCCTCGTGGCGATGTCGCACCGTACCAGACAATCATTTGAGGCCCAATAAAATTTTAGACATGACATAGTAAGGAAATACATTTTTGTTGGTTTTATTTATATATTTAGTCATTAGCGGAGGTATAGATTACTGCCACTGCAGATGCTATATATTTACGCCAATAGATTCACATCATAAGCATCAAGATTCACTCCACTGCAGATTCTACAGGATCCATACCATTATAGCATTTACATGCACCACAAGGTAGCTACTCGTGACAATTCATTGATCTGTGATGGGGTTCAATGGTTGAAATCACGATGCAACAGATAGCGAGACAATGGAGACATTTGAGAGATTGCTCACCTGCGATAGCGTGATTGTGGGGACCACCTTGCAGACCAGGAAACACCGCCTGGTTGATGAGGCTCTCGAAGTTGTACATAGTTTCCTTGCCAGTCTTGGCATCCACACTGCGCACGCCTGCACAGCGACACCCCTTAACAATGAAAAATATTTAAAGCTATGGCGTAAACACCTGTACACGATGAGTACGGACAGTACAGATATTCTCAGTAGTGATTTATTGCCATGGTTAAATGGTTACCACACTGGCAGTACAATCTCGAGGGTACCGATTCTATCTCCCTGGGTGGTAGTTGAAACAATAGACACGTTTGTTAAGCATATGCCTTATTCCTCTGTCCACCCTACAATATAAATATGCAACTACAATTAATGCATCGACAGATGGTCTGTGGTAATAAAAATAATTGCATTTCTAGAGCGCTTTTCACCCGAGGGTCACGAAGCGCTGACAGAACTGTGGAGAAAACGCATATCAGCAATGACATAAGAACGGCAAATCAGCAACAACAACTTTTTTGGGGGGGGGGGGGGTTGTTACAAATCTGAACTGTGGCGAGAACGGCATGTCAACAATAACATCGGGACAGTTGAACTGAAAGTCAAACAGTAGCAATAAGTTCCAGGATATAAAAGAAGCGGTAAATAAATATATATTTTTTTCCCACAAACAAAGAAGGATTAACGGGCCTAACTATGAACAAACGTTAATACTTTAAAGCATCTACATTGGTAAAGTATGCATTTTATAGCACAGCTGTGTTAAGGCACTTGTTTATTTGGCACAACTGCACGTGTCAGTTTTCAGGTCCCAAGCCAACGGTTCAGTGGTCCACTAAAACTCTGCTTTTCGAACATGACTCACTGCCACACAGGACACAGCTTCTATTTAAAAGTCAACCGCATATTAAAATCATTGGAATGTCACAGACGAATATCTATTACAAATGCAAAAGAAAACATAAACGTAAAATATAAATTCGTTTAACATAACCTACAGATTGTTAGGTATGTAAACAGGCACTGGGGTAGAGTGTAAGAAACTCCAACTGCTTCCAAGACGTCTGGCTACGAGACCATCCCTATATGGGCGGCAGGTTGGAGCAATGGTAACGTCTACGCCTCACAAAAATAATGTCCTGTCTAAAGTGGTTCAATCCCTGCATCGGGCGTATTTCTGTGTGGAGTTTGTGTTGTACACCTGTTCTGTGGGTTTACTCTGCGTTCTCCAGTGTCCTCCCGCAACAATTTTTTTTATTAATTGGCCAATAACATCAAAATATATACGAAGCAGTCTGGTGGGCAGGTGCTGGCTAACCGCCTCGAAAACTCACGTCCTCTCTGCAGTTTCCTCATGCCTTCTAATCAGTGTCTAGTCCATGACCATGCATGGAATGTGCACTTATTATAAATTGTATTATTATTACGTCCAAGCACCTGACTTGGTTTAAATTATTTCAACTCGTTAAAGCTATCAAGTTGTGCTTGACAGCTCTGGATACACAACCCAAGTGTTTAGCCAAGAGACAAAAAATCCTGACTTTTATTGTGACATCGTCCTTTGAGACTGCAAGTTGTTGGGTGATTAGTGGAGATAATAATGGGACATTTACAATACACTGATATTTTAAAAAAATATTGCGCTCATAATAAAGCCAATTGTAACCGTAATTATTTTCAATTCGCATTTTGTATGCAATTGGTTTGTGTTCCATATCCACTCGAGACATGACTCCATTAAAAAAATGTCAAAACAAGCATCTGACAACTTCAAATCACTACATTTCATAAAATCGCTGAACGGTTGCACACCTATAAATAACAGTATCAAAATGTAACTATCGCTAGGCGAATGATAATGAGCTCACAAATAAAGCACAGCCAAACACCACGTCACCGCAGTGATGAACACACAAGCACAGCGGACACTCACCCTTGCGATAGAAGATGAGTCCGGCACGGCACCCACGTAGCGTTTTGTGGGTGGTTGTGGTCACGATGTGGCAGTGCTCGAATGGCGAGGGCACCACGCCTGCGGCAACCAATCCGCTGATGTGGGCCATATCTGCCATGAGGATGGCGCCGTTCTCGTCCGCGATCAAGCGCATGCGCGGGTAATCCAGGTTGCGCGAGTAGCAGCTGATGCCTGCGGTCACGAGTTCATTATTAACATGCACCTTGCTGGAAATGTGAAAGGTGTATCTTAAATAACCGCACGACTGTATTTAATTTGGCAGAGAAAGCCTCCTCTGCCCATTTATTAAACGACGTCCGACTTTTAAAATGGAAACACTTAACTTCAAAAGGCTCATAAATCCAAACGGACTGCACTCACCGGCGATGATGAGTTTTGGGTGGAAAAGCCGGGCATTCTCCTGCAGGCGTTCGTAGTTGATGAGCCCCGTTAACGGGTCCACCTAAAGCGACCGCAACAATCATCATCACTCATCTTCCTCCAGCTAATAATCAACCCATCATTAGTATCATAACTCCCCAATAATCAACTATCATCACTCATCTTCCTCCAGCTAATAATCAACCCATCATTAGCATCATAACTCCCCAATAATCAACTATCATCATCGCTCATCTTCCTCCAGCTAATAATCAACCAATCATTGGCATCATAACTCCCCAATAATCAACTATCATCATCACGACCACCAACAGCAGGCTTAACCACCTCCACCATCAATCAGTCTTACAATCGAGTTTACCATCTTCACAATCAAGACTGCTTCTGTCAATAGCCATGCATTCTGAAAAAAATATCAGTGATTATTTTGTAATAATTTTACCAAACCGCATTATAGACCTCTCTGAGCACAAAGCTCACAATGTAGTTCAGCCACAAGAACTCTGATACAGGTAACCTATGACATAGCGTGCCAATTGTTACCCGTCAACAACATTTGTAGAAATCTTGCTTGTATAGGTTGTTTTTTAGACACACTTTATTTTTACTCTTCATATTCTGGAGATATTTCTGATCATATTTTCTCCACTTGTCAAACCAAAATTCTGTCACGCTTACTAGCATGCCCTCGTTTAAAGAACCTTTTCTCAATCAGTGACCTTGTTACGATATTTAGAATTCAAAAATAAAAAGTTTGAAAAGAATAATTGTTAGCATTGGCCATCATGGTTGGTACGGACATTTTGCCATCTGGCTCAAGCTGCCAAGGAACTGAAAGACACAAGCAAAGTGGGACTGGAGGAGAGCAGCACCTTGTACGGCATGGACTCAAAGAAGATGGAGGTGGCCGAGATCTTCTTCTTGTCGGTCATAAAGCCGTGTGTGAGATGACCTCCGTCCGGCAGGTCAAGTCCCATGATGCGGCCGTGCGGCTCCACTAGCGCTGTGTACACCGCGAAGTTTGCTGGGGAGCCTGCATCCGCAAGGCATAAGAACAGCACCAGCTTCTCAGTGCATGGGTCACAGCAGAAGTCCATACCATTCGAGATGGAAAATATGATACGATACTCGTTTCTGTATATGGCTTAGAAAAGTGGTAACATATTTATTGCTTAAGATTATTGCATCATTCACTTTTATTAGCTATTTAAGGATATTTGTGTGGCTCATGTTTTGCCTTCCTCTGTGGTGCCAATAAGTAAAATATTTTGCCTGAGGCTAAAGGCTATATGGGTAAAGGTCACTCTTAGCAAGCCGATTGCACAAATTATTAGTAACGAAGGGAATAACATTTATTTAATTAAAGGTCGTTTTCGATTATGAATATATGCTCACTTCAGCAATGGGCACTTGCTTTTAATCTGATTTTTCAAGCAGTTCCTTTCAATAAAAGTAAGAAAATCCACCCAGTTGTGTTTATACAGTCAGGAGTAAGATTACAGGTGAACATTAAAGGAAAACGCCTTCAATAACCATTATAGAAAACAAGCTTTCATCTATTAATTAGCCCGTTAGTCACAGCACTCACTTCAGTCATTTTCATAATGAGCAGAAGGTAAAGAATTCTATTGGAAGGATCCAGGGATCTATGCTAATGATGAACTATCTACCTACAACCCAAGGAAAAACACTTCACAAACATTTCACCATGTTAATTGCAATGAGGGTTGTGCCACCTGGTGGGCAATACTTAGTATTTCAGAGTTCAAAGCACGACCTCGTGTGGGGGAATCATTTTAGGTTAACCATTAGTCCACTATCCACTTTAATCGAAATTCAGTCATCTAAGCAATCAGTATTTGCACAACGCTGAAAACTGTCAAACTACATACCAGGTTTGTATTTATTGTGAGAATTTACATAGCTGACCAATAGCCAATTTGCCACTCCTTTCAGAGGCTCATGGTTTAATACCCGGTCACCCTGGTTAATTATGCAGGATGTGTAAACCATACCTTTACGCCCTGTCTGCTTCACAGTCAATGCTAAAATATCCACTGATGTCATTCGAGAGTTGGCCATGTGTGCCGGCGTCACAGTACAAATTTACCAAATCAAAAAACGTACCCAAAAATCACTCAATTGGTAGACACACAGCAATGATTGCTGACTTGCAAAACCTAGTAGGATTCCCATGAGAAAGTCTTGAGACTGTCCCATGAATGAGAGGCGATGCTTGCGGGAGTGACGGCACCCACCAGAGTAAGGTTGCACATTGACCCCCCAGGCCTGGGGATCGAGGCCATACAGCTGCAGTGCTCGCTTCTGACACAGCCGCTCCAGCATGTCCACAAATTCATTACCGCCATAATACCTGCATCCAAGAAACACTAAAAATTAATCGTGTATCTCACACAGTGTGGAAGGGAGATGGCAGTACAACAATTAGGGCTCATGAACAAGTCTACATGAACAGTTGCGTGTCATTGCCTTGTATGCACGGAGAGTTATCTCCCGGTACTCAGTTTTCACCAAATTGCAAAATGCTCTTGAAAAATAAAACTAGCCAAACATCCTAATGCTGGATCTACCTACGAAGGAGTCTCAAGACTGACGTGAAGCTTTTATGGACAAATGGCATGTACCCACATGGCTCATAGATATCGCATCGCTGGTCAAAGTTTAGCTGACAATGGGGGTAATTTTATTTATTTAATCATATTATGGTAGTGTTTCTGAAGAACGCGTTCAGTTTGTTATGTACTTGAGCATCAATGCGAATGCAGTAGCACAATAATATTTGTAATTACTAAAAAATAGCTCCTCTCTCGGGCGGCAATGTGACCCAGTGGGTAGCACTGTCGCCTCACAGCAAGAATCCCAGGTTCGAATCTCGACTCGGGTGCCTTTCTGTGTGACGTTTGCATGTTCTCCCCGTGTCCGCGTGGGTTTTCGCCAGGCACTCTAGTTTCCTCCCACAGTCCAAAAAACATGCTGCTGCAAAGGTTAATTGGCTTGCAGACTAAATTGCTCGCAGTGCCCGGTGATGGACTGGCGTCCCATCGTGGATATACCCCCTGCCTTGCGCCCTGTGTCTTCCGGGATAGGCTTTGGCTCACCGCGACCCTGTACAAGACTAAGCGGTTTTGACAATGAGATGAGGTCAGCTCCTCTCTCTCTCCCCGTCTAGCCTGTACAGAATACTCGTGTGCGTGCGTCCAGCACTGCGACCTCACCTCAAGCCCGGGTAGCCCTCCGAGTACTTGTTGTTCATACAGGAACCCAGAGCCTCCAATACGGCGCAGCTCGCAAAGTTCTCGGAGGCAATGAGCTCCAGACCACGCCGCTGGCGCCGCTTCTCCTGCACAATGATGTCAAACACCTGCACGAACCGGCGTGCGGGGAAAGCAGAGGACGCGCGGTCAGATAAGAATATATTACAATTATTAGTCACTACGTTTATAATTACTTGGATATCAAGATGCAAGTTATATTCTTCGTTAATTCATAAAAAAATTGTTTAGTGTGTTCATTACGCTCTGTCCATCAAAAACGTTGTTTAAGTATGCCAACCCACAAGCCAGTAGCTCACACGGCAGTTCATAATGTCCATTGAGTTTGTTTTGCAAACATAATATTTACACATACGTGTGCCAAACCAAATAGCGCTCAACAGCGGTGGAATTGGCGAGTGCCCAACGAAAGAACCAATTATTAGAGCCACAAGCCAATCACAGTGCAGGCACTGGACTCCTCCCTCACAACATTGTGACCTTTAAATCCTGTCCACGCATTACCCCCCTCCTCTCCCAAGGTAAACAACACCAAGAGAACCACTTTTTACTACGCGCCCAACTGGGACCAGCAGACTTTGGTCAGAGTAATCAGGCCTAATATCCACCTCCAATTATCAATGGTGCCAACAAATAACAGCAGACTAAAATCAGATGTACAGTGAGAAAAATGCAATGTTCTAATTAGGAAATCATACTGCAAAAGTCAATACAGGTTTGTGTGTCCAGTGTATGGATGAGTGTAGGCAACCGTGTATGAGTAAAAGGGTGTCATTAACCCACGTGCGTACATGGGTTAGTATGAATGTGGCTAAATGCTCAGTTGGGTGTGCTCCCAACAGAATTAAGATGATCAACCCCAGAAAAAAACATGGGGTGAATGTGATTCATTGCCTGAGCATAGCAATAGTGAACGTTTGAACAGGTGACAGTGGATAACCTGTGGACAAGTGTGAGCTCGGAATTAAACGGCAGTACCTGCAAATATGCAGTCTATCTGTGAATCAGTGTAGTTGGCCAAGAGTGTGGTTGACAGTAGGCAAGAGTGGACAACTGTGAATGACTCTCAACTCTCGTCAAGTATAATTGTCGGAGAGGATGATCGAGTGTGAGCCAGTGCCATAAACGATGGGTGACCCACCTCCGTGTCATTGCTGCTCAGGGGCTCCAGCATCATTGAGTTATGCGAGGCCCAGAGCTTGGAGTCACCATCCTGAAAGCCATTGGCCGCATCCCCATTTCCAGATAGAAAGTTCGAATCCATGCGTAACTTGAGTGACTCAACGAGAGCCAATGAACAATCCCTGTGATAAAAGTGGCCCAGGCACACACACCAACATCGCACTGATCATGAAGCAGACACACCGCAAACACACAGAGCAGACAGACATAGCACTAAAGACACAACAGACACCGTAAATAGCATAAACATAATTATACACAGCACACCGCCGAGACACAAGACACACAACCAACATGTTGGAGAAACTGTACACAATGAGAGCTGCACAGCCAATTATGATAGCATGGACTTGTACACTGACAACTTTGAACCTTGTACAAAAGATTGTGCTATGGAGAGCCATTGCCCAAAACATCATCTATTATATAGTTTCTTTGAAAGAAGTCGCAATATTATTGAGAAATGCTGAGATAATTTTTTTTAACTCGTCCAAGGCTAAATCAAGTTTATTATTAACTTTTTATTTGTGCAGGACAAAAAACAAGGTAAAATGTCAAATGTTTAATCATTATTTACCAATACCCGCTTAATCCTGTAACAGGGACAATGGTCACAAAGCGGGGCTATACCCACGATGAGACGCAAGTACATCGCAGGACACTGAGAGCAACTTACTTAATAGCAGCATGTTTTTTGGACGGTGGGAGGAATCCGGAGTACCCGGCGAAAATCCACGCAGACACGGGGAGAACATGCAAACTCCACACGAAAAAAGCACCCGAAGCCGATATCGAACCGGAGACCTTCTTGCTGTGAGGCGACAGCGCTACCTACTGGGCCACCGTGCCACCCTTAAGACACCACAATATAACTATACGCAATAGTTACAATTTCAAATTGGTTTTAAATGAAACTTGATCAGTTCGGATTGTCAACACGACTGATCGACCAATAATGTTTTAGTGCATCCTAAATTTGTTAAATCGATTAACGGTAAGAACACAGATATTTCAGCTAAATTCAACACGTTAGGCTGAAATAACCTCAAAACAAAGGGGAAGCTGTGAAGCTGCACGGTTCAAATCTGTTACCCTGGCATGAGAGCTCATGTGACTAGTTAATAGATTGCAATGCCATGGCACAGCGACAGAATTCACCCTGGGGCCAGCGAAGCATTTTTTTTTATCAGACAACAGCAGTAATTATTGCAACTTCAATGCGTATAAATAAAGCAATACCACACTGCTGTCGCCCAGGAATAAATCTGATGGTAGGAGAAAAAAAACTACAATCTCCAGGACAAACACTGTGGAGATATTGCTATGAGCTCAGCAGCCCATGCGCAGTAGTGAGATGGATTATTGTGGCATTGGAGCGAAATGTCATCCAGAAGATGGGCCGCAGTTCAAAACGACGTTTGGGGATTATTAACCGACGTATATTCGTCTGGGTGAGTTGTTTTTTTTTAACCCGGTTAGTGATTACATTTCCAGTAAATCCAATCGGCGCTGTGGCGTTCACACCAAAGATCCCGTAACAAGATTGGCAACACCAATGGCAACTTTTCTTTTTAATAATTACGTATAAAATATCTATAAATAAGGGGGATGCTTGCACCATCCGTGTCATTACTGGCACTGCCACCTCGGCTAAAGATTACAAACTTATTGTGCAGCCTTGAACTAATAAAAAAAATTGCAGACAATATAATGATCCCCATTTATTATCAATATTTCGGCCTTTGTGTGTTTGCATAAATTGGTCTGTTTGCAGGGTTGCATATGCTCGTTTTATTGTGCTATACAACTTAATTTATCCATGCCATTGTTGCAGTTTAATCAATGCCTTATTTGTAGTGTGCAATTTTGAGCGCTGCTGTATATTTCCTGATTTTAGTTGATCTTTCATATTTGGTGTAGTGAGTTTGCTTATTTGTGCAATCTTAAGCAATTATTAAGGTCATGGCGAGAGTTTATAAATGTTTTAGACATTGTTGCTGTAATCTGCTCTTATGACTGTACGCGTCGTTGCGTTGATCTTTTTCAGAAGTTTGTGTCGCAGGAATCCCGCATATAGAGCTTACAAGCTGTACTTTCTGATGTAATAAATAAACATATAAAACATATATATCTATATCCCTAACAAATATGACATGATGCACAGGATGCACCTTAAGCGTCAAAAGTTCTGAAGCACAATCATCAGGTATGACCCACAACAGATGATAGTCAACTGGTTGACTGTCCAAGTTTTTGTGGAATTAAAATCTCGAAAGTAACAGCATTTCAAGTTAATAACCATAGGCACAATATATATAAAAACCCAGGGGAGATGTCTATGCTCGCTAATATCCCCTCGTTACTGCTCGAGTTTGAAATTCTACCGCAGGCGCATTCTTTACAACAACAACAAAACTTCTTACAACAACCTTGCTCAGTTAGTCAATTAATTAACGCTCGTCTAAAACTTTAAATAGTGCTGTTTACCACTCGCCGCTTGGGCCTGTTGTCAGCAAGTCTATCCGACGAGACGTGGAAACATAAGAACCGCGACAGCTGTTCGAAGTAGTTTTATTTTTACCACATTTATTATTATTATTTCGACCGAACAAGTACTCATTGATCCGACGCACTTAAACGACTGTTAGCGCAACGTCAGCTTTAAACGTAAAACTACCGATCTGTAGGCGAAAGAAGCACTCGAGAAATGTACGAGAACACTTAATGTTTGTTTCTCATTTAAAGTATAAACACATGGTCCGTGATGAAGATGTCTGTCGCGTCTGCACTGTAGTAATCACATCCGTATACGGTTTATATGCAAACGTTTGCTTAAAGGTTTGTATTTTTTAATGACAAGCGTCAACGTTTTACCTCAGGTTCTTAAAAGCGTGTGGGGAGGAGAAAAACGCGGGAAACGCGGGCAGCTGCGGAGGCGGCGGCGTTCGCGAGGGACACCTGTGGCGCGCGAGAGAGCGAGAGAGAGCGAGGGAGAGAGCGAGGGAGAGTGGGGAACGAGAGCGGGAGAGTGCAAGAGTGCGGAGCGAGCGGGAGAGAGGAACGACAGAGAGCGGGAGAGCGCGGAAGCGAGCGGGAGAGAGCGGGGAGAGAGCGGAGGGACCGAGCAAGGCACACCGGCTACTACACAGAGCGCAAGAGTGAAGGAGCGACCTCGTGTGCGGAGGCTTTTATAAGCTGGGAGCTCGGCCAATCAGCGCGCGCCTCTTCCACCCCCCCTCCCACGTTGCAGTGAGACAGAGCGCGTGATGATGCTGATGAGACTTGGACATCACAATCATGAGAATCGCTCTCTCAGGATCGGGGCGGCGCGGTGGCCCCCGTGGGCAGCGCTGTCGCTTCACAGCAAGAAGCACCCGGGTTCAAATCTCGGCTCGGGCGCTGCTTTCTGTGTGGAGTTTGCGAGTTCTCTCCCCGTGTCCGCGTGGGTTTTCGCCGGGCACTCCGGTTTCCTCCCACAGTCCAAAACAACACGCTGCTGCATAGGTTTATTGGCTCGCAGACTAAATTGCCCGCAGTGCCCGATGATGGACTGGCGTCCCATCGTGGGCGTATCCCTGCCTTGCGCCCTGTGTCTGCCGGGATAGGCTCCGGATCACCGCGACCCTGTACAGGACTAAGCGGTTTCTGACAATTAGATGAGATGAGCTCTCTCAGGATCGGTTTGTACCATTGAACTATGTAACTCAAGACAAATATATTATGCATTTGAGTATCCTTTACGGTGTCGCAACACCGGGTATGTGCACCGATGCTAACGAGGCACATTACAATAACTCTTTACACTCTGATGACCTGCACACTGCCCTCATCCTTAATGTCAATCATTGCAGGCAACACCTGTAACCTAACTGCCCTCTTATGTCCCCTTCTATTATTATCATAATCAGCCAATCTTTGATACTGCATCGTTTTGGTTTGCGGTAAAATTAACTTGTGCAATAACGTTTTTTTATTGATGCTTTTTTAAATAACAATTACAGCAATCACAAAAATTGTGCCGCAAATTGTGCCGCAAATTGTATTTGTATATTAAGAGTTTATTTTTTCTTCTGGCTAATGCTCGAGCGATTGATGGCGTGTGGTGACGCTAATGATTTGCCGTTCTGATCTCATTGTTGACGGGCCGCAGCTCGGTGCAGCGCCTTGTGACCCTCGGGTGAAAAGGGCTCTAGAAAATGCAATTATTATCATTATTTAACAGTTGTCCAGGCGTATTTCACGATCTCTATTGCAAGATATCAGGACATCAGACAAGCAGTTTGGGGTTGGGGAGAGAAGCAATTTAGTTGCGACAAATCACCTCGGCAGCATAGATGTTCATAATTATAATTGCACTTCCAGAGCGCTTTTCACCCGAGGGTTACAAAGCGCTGCAGAGAGCTGTGGAAAGAACCGAATGTCAACAACAACAGAGATGATCAATTAAGTAAAACAATGACTATAAATCAATAATAATCAGCAATTGTTTGGAAGGGACTAATGATTATACACATATTTTTGCCCTGTGAAGTTTATTTGCCCTTGGGTTGCATCAGTTGTAACGTTTGTCAGTTTGGACGTTTGTTGTCTCATCTCTCATTGCCAGAAACCGCTTAGTCCTGGACAGGGTCGCGGTGAGCCGGAGCCTATCCGGCAGACACAGGGCGCAAGGCAGAGATATACCCACGATGGCACGCCATTCCATCACCGGGCACTGCGGGTAATTTAGTCCGCAAGCCAATTAACCTATGCAGCAGCATGTTTTTTTTTTTGGACCGTGGGTGGAAACCGGAGTGCCCGGCGAAAACCCACGCGGACACGGGGGAGAGAAGCTCGCAAACTCCCACACAGAAAGCAGCGCCCGAGCCGAGATTCGAACCCGGAGGAGGAGGCGACAGCGCGACCAGCTGGGCTCAGCCACGCATCGAACCGTGAAAACCTACATTTGTACAACTAATCTTTAAATCGCGCTCTATGATATATATTAAAAAAAAAACAGATTTTTCACAAAGAGATTACAATCAAGAAACGCGGTTTCAAATTAAAAAAAAACCCATCAACTTTTAAACAACGACGCTTGAGCTGTCACCGTGGCGACGTGGCCACGTGGAAGGAAGTCTCGTGTGCCGGAAGTGGCGCTGGCGCTCGGGTGGTTGACGTTCGTCCACGCTGTCGGTGGCACCCGGGACCTCTCGTCTCCCCCGGTTCGTTCCGCGACTCTCTGTCACCCGGGACCTCTCGTCTCTCCTCGCTCAGCCCGCCGTACTCAGCTCTCGTCCCCCCCCCCCCGGTTCGTTCCGCGACTCTCTGTAACCCGCTTCGTCGCGCAAAGCGTTGCTGCCGCCGGGCCGCCACTGGGAGCTTGCCGGCGCGAGGCAAGGCCTGTTTTTACAGTTAAAGCGCAAGGCAACCGGGGGGAGGTCAGCTGTAGTCGGCAGGTCGGTTAACCTTAGCAGCGGCGGCAGCAGCAGCAGCGTGTCCAGAAGCAACCGGAGTACCCGGTGGATGAGTGCGTTAGTCAGTGGTAGCAGCAGCAGCAGCGTGTCTGTGGACTGTGAGAATCAACCGGAGTACCCGCTGGGTGAGTTAGTGAGTGGCAGCAGTAGCAGCGTGTCTGTGGACTGTGAGAAGACACCTGAGTACCCGCTGGGTGAGTTAGTGAGTGGTAGCAGCAGCGTGTCTGTGGACGGTGAGAAGCAACCGGAGTACCCGCTGGGTGAGTTAGTGAGTGGCAGCAGCAGTAGCGTATCTGTGGACTGTAAGAAGCAAC
>JAZEWT010000021.1:3473107-3488964 GCA_036362905.1 Mordacia mordax | reverse complement strand
TGCATGTTAAATACCTTTTAATGTCACACGATTACAAAGCGCTGGTCAGTGGCTTGGCCTGGGACCAGTACAGATCTCACTCGCCACTCATATTCGTTATGTGTGGGAGTCACTTACATTGGTAGGTTAGTGTCAAAGTGTGCAAACCATTATACCACTGCCTGCTCGCCACCCAGGTTGACCTTGCTGGCCAATAAATAAAAAAGTCACGCAGTACAGTCAGCGGTAATCTTTTCATTAATTCATTATCAATACCCACTTAATCCTGTACAGGGTCGCTGGGGAACCAGAACCTATCCCGGCCGATAGAAGGTGCAAGGCGGAGAAATATCCGGGATGTGACGCCAGTACATCGCAGGGCACACTTTTTGGGGGGCAATTTACTCAGCAGGCCAATTAACCTAGGCAGCAGCGTATCTTTGAACGGTGGGAGAAAACCAGAGTACCCAGCGAAAACCCACCTGGCACGGGGAGAACACGCAAACTCTGCACAGGGCACCGGAACTGGGAATCGAACCCAGGACCTTCTTGCTGTGAGCAGCGGCACTACTCGCTCTGCCACCGCGCCGACCATTTAATGATTTTGTTCGGCAGAACCGAGATGCGTTTTACCACCTTGCCTGGTATCAAGTGGAATGAGCTGACCCACAGACTGTCTCCGCTTTCTTGGTTCTATAATCGGTGCCGCCGCTTCCAGTCGGAGGCGTCCAAAGGACGTGGACAGCTGTTGCATATACAGGGGGTGGCACACAATTGGATTCACTGGAGACCTCCTCCAGGTTGATTCGCCTCGTGGAAGCCGTATCAAAATGGCTGGAGCTAATGGGCGAGCGATCGCTATGCATTTGGCGACACACTGTACATGGCTTAATGAAATGTCATGGTTTGGGATCACGAGTTAAGACTCTGTCACGGCTTCAACATTCCCTGAGCCAAAGGAAAGCATTTGGATATGTGTGTAAATAGTGAATAATTCTGACACGCACAATTAGGAATTGTGATTTAAAAATATCCGCACCAAATTAGACAGTAATAATTGAGAACTGTAATGATGTAGGTATTCACGGCTCGATGCATGATAATTGCTTTGAAAAGCTGCTCTCTCAGGACAGCCGCGTCGATCGCTCCCTCTCTCCACCTCGCGACGTTTTGCCTTACACATGAGAGGCAAAGTCAGGCGGCTGTCCCGAGAGAGCAGCTTTTAGAAGCAATCATCCATAACTGAGAACACCAATACACTTTCACTGCTGCCCGATTGTAATGGGTTTGCTGTGGTGTGCCGGCAGAGGTGCCGAACGATACGGAGGCTGCGCTGCGCTACCTGGCCGATCTGTTCCCGCGCAAGCTGTTTGAGGACCGACTGCCGCCCATCGTGCTCCAGCACCAGCTCTACAGCGTGCTGAGCGACCGCACGGCCACAGACCGCCAGTTGGTGAGAGAGACTCGCGCTGTGGGAGAATGTGTGACTGTGCTTTGCCGCGATGGTCAGTCTCGGGTCGGTGAAGACACCCGATGTGCAGAATGAACCCCCTGCGTGCAGAGTTGAAGCGCGGGATATGTTATCCCTGTTCATCGGATACCATTTGTTGTTGTTGACACGCCGTTCTCTCCACAGCTCGGATTTGTAAAAAAAAAAACATTATTGTTACTGATTTTCCGTTCGGTCGTTGTTATATGCCGTTCTCTCCGCAGCTCTGTGCAGCGTTTTGTGACTCTCGGGTGAAAAGCGCTCTATAAATGCAATTATAATTATAACACAAAAGTGCACCACTTTCACAACACACACACCGTTTTTTGTCCAGGTAAGATGTGTCATATTAAATCCACTCCACCCGAGAAGCTGGCTTAATAATGACTGAACTCGCTGCCAGACCAGCATTCCATTAACAAAACTGCAAAAGCAGGACCCCACGTGTTTCTCATTCTCCACCATCCGTCCCCCCCCTCCTTCATACCCCCGCATCTCATCTCCTCCCTCCCCTCCCTCCCTCGCAGAACGAGCTGCGCGAGCGCGGCAAGGTCTGCGTGTTCGCCCTGGGCGTGGGCGAGCAGACGTCGGCCGTCGTGCTGCGCGCCGACTTCGAGGAGCGCGTCCGGGCGGCGGTGCAGGGCCGACCGTGCGAGGCGGTGGCGGCGCGCTTCCTGGACGAGGTGGTGGGCGCCGCGCAGGGCCCCGCCGTCTCCCGCGCGCGCCTCCTTCACGATCTCTCCTTCCGCGATGCCGACATCACGTGAGTTTGCGATTTTGTGTAAGTCTCATCTCACGGTGGCCCAGTGGGTAGTGCTGTCGCCTCACAGTGGGTAGTGCTGTCGCCTCACAGTGGGTAGCGCTGTCGCCTCACAGCAAGAGGGTCCCCGGTTCGAATCTCGGCTCGGGTGCCTTTCTGTGTGGAGTTTGCATGTTCTTCCCGTGTCCGTGTAGGTTTTTGCCGGGCACTCCGGTTTCCTCCCACAGTCCAAAAACATGCTGCTGCATAGGTTGGCTTGCAGACTAAATTGCTTGCAGTGCCCGGTGATGGACTGGCGTCCCGTCGTGGGTATATCCTTGCCTTGGGCCCTGTGTCTTCCGGGATAGGTTCCGGCTCACCACGACCCTGTACAGGACTAAGCGGTTTCCAACAGTGAGATGAGATATTGTAATGAGCAAATTAAATGAAACCTGTATGGCAGACAGCAGTACGGACGATACGACAATACGAACAGGAGTGGTGGGAGGCCAAGTTTCCCATGATCCCACCTCTGTGCCTCACCACGCTTCCCCTTTCTGCTGCAGGCAACTTTTGAATGCCGGGCTGCTCACAGTGCGAGATGTGGGCAGCTGGTGGCTTTCCATCCCTGGCATCGGAAAATTCATCAAACATCTCACCAGAGGTCAGCACTCACTCCACGAGCACCCACACGACCTGCCGCAGCTATATGAGGCACAGCCGCTGTATCCGACACAGCAGCTGTATCCGACACAGCCGCTGTATCCGACACAGCCGCTGTATCCGACACAGCCGCTGTATCCGACACAGCCGCTGTATCCGACACAGCCGCTGTATCCGACACAGCAGCTGTATCCGACACAGCCGCTGTATCCGACACAGCAGCTGTATCCGACACAGCAGCTGTATCCGACGCAGCCGCTGTATCCGACGCAGCCGCTGTATCGGATGCAGCCGCTGTATCGGACGCATCAGCCACACCAGCCACAGCCCCCCTGTGACTGTCCCGTGTGGACGGGCAGGCCGCAAGGCGGTGCTGGCTGCGATTCGCAAGTCGCGCTGCGGGGACCTACTGCAGGCAGAGCTGGAGGCGCGCTCCATGCGCACGGCTGGGCAGCTCGGCCTCCCCTATCTCGTGCACGACGCTGTCGGGGCACAGACCGTCAAGCGGTCAGTGAGCACCACCCATGCCGCGTGACCGCCAGAAATCTCCGCCCCGTGACTCTGACCTCTGTGCTCTAATATTGTCCAACACACTGATTCAGCCTGTCCACTTGTAACATTTTCTATAACCATTCTCTCCGCAACTCTGTGCAGCGCTGTGTGACACTCGGGTGAAAGGCACTGTAGAAAAGCAATTATTATTATTATTAATTCTGACACCACCCAACTCATCCACGAACACTTAACCCTAGATCCATTCATGACGTGCACAAATACACGATGCACGTCAGCTACAGCAGCAGCCGCACGAGTGACATCACCAGTTAGCATGCAATTAAGCCCAGCAGTTACAAGTCAGACACAGGCGATGCTGTCTGCAGGCTTTAGCGTACAATTCAAGACAATCAGACGGACAAAACACGAACAGTGAGAATGTGCTTATCGTTTCCGTGCTGTCTTAGGATCGTGACGACGACGGGCGCTCTGCTGCGCCTGGAGAATGAATGAGGCCACTGTCCGACAAACGACGACCAACGTCTCGTCACGCTGTCACAGCTTGACTTGCGGGAGATGTCGGGCAAATCTGCCGCTCGGCTGTGTGCGACATCCACAAAGCCAAGTTCAGAAGAGCATTTAAACATTGGCAATATCAGGGATCAGGGATCCTTGGAGCTGTGCTGAGTTGGCCGGCACATGGTTTGCTCCTGATTCAGAAGTGACGCTGCTATTCCAAGATGCGATGCCGCGTTACGAGCGTCATCCTGCGCCGCCTTTGGCGCTAACGTGCGTCGCGATTACTTTCCTGCAAGCACTCGCGTGCGAGCGATGCCAGACGGACAAAGAAAGAGACGTTTCTCTCCAGACAGCACTTTATTAGAGGCGATGAGTCACGATAGCTCCGGGAAATTAAACGTATGAATGCAACGCAAAAATCCCGAGTCGGGGCGTGATTGTTGCAGGCCGCCAACGGTCAGACGCGCGTGATCGTCATACGGAGTGCACGCAGTCACGACCACGACACGAGCCAGAAAACGCGCAGAATTGAGGTAACGGATATGGGGACTGGACACACACGGGATGACATGCCGTACGGACCCCAACTAGGGAGTAGGGTAAAAAAAAAATTCCCATTAAATGTAAACAGATGAAAAAAAGTGTACTGATAAAGGTTTGTCACAGCTCAATGCATGATGATTGCTTACCAAAGCTGTTTTTTCTGGATTTCTGTATCGAGCACTCCTCCGCTCTCCTTCACGACGCCTGAAGATGCGAAACGTCGCGAAGGAGAGAGGAGCACTCGACATGGCCAGCCCGAAATAACAGCTTTGGTAAGCAACCGGATGAAACAAAGATAAAACTCTCCCAGCCGGCTAATGCAGATTTTGTGAAAAATGAGCATTTGTAGAAAGTCATCCAATATTTCAGAAACAACACGTTTGCTTACCCATGTGTTTGACAATAACAAACTGCACACAAGTGTACCCGCTGACACACACGCCGACATTATCCATAAATCCCTGTCCTTAACGACTGACACAAATCCCTAGCCCCAACACTCTCCCGTAACACTGGTCTCTAACCACTGAAACGAATCCCTAACCCAGGTTACACCTGTAATGCCACTTGATGCCCACCTACCCCTCTCACTGTGGAGTATCCAGGACGACTGCTGATGTAGGGACAGGGCCTCGTCATGCATCACCGTGAGATTAGATCGGCTCTGTCTTGCTGAAGTAGTTGGTGATGGAGTCGATCAGATCCTGCTTCTTGCTGCCCGGGTGGCGCAGCTGAAAGCGCTTGCAGATGTCACGCAGCGTGGCCACGGTGTGGCGCACCAACGAGCCGTCCAGGACCATCGACCGCACGTCCTCATCGCTCAGCACCAGCTCCACCTTGGGCTTGTCCATTTTTTTCACCGCTGATGCCAATTTCATTAAAAACAAGAACGCAGAGGTCGCTTGACACAGGGATAGTGCTAAGTAGGCACAAAACTCGATTCAGTTTGAACCTTAATGCTCACGAAGCACACATCGAAATGCACTCATGAGAACTTTTGATGGTTTATAAAAATGTGCTACGTTTGGATTAACGGGGTAAACAGGACTACAGAGATTAGACAATAACTAAAACAATACATTATTGAATGGCCATGAAAAATTGTGGGGGGAGTGGGGGGAGTAATTACATGGCTAACTGGTGCCACTTTGGTCTTTTCCTCCCTGTCCATCACCACCACGGTACTGTCCGTCCACAATAAACCTCAGTTGAGTTTTATGAATTCGAATAGCCTTAGAATTAAAGTTAAGCCTTCGAATTAAAAATTGAGTTTTAATTCATTGGACTGCAGCCAGATTGGAAGCCGCACACACGTTGGAGCAGGCTGCGCCACGTGCAAAGAAAATAAGGCCTATTGCCATGAGCCTTTGCAAATCGGACCTTGTTCATGCTAGTTTATCATCATGACTTTTACACATGTATTCCAAGAAATGGAGCTTCCTGACATGAATCCCAGGACCGAGATAAACAAGTGCTGGAAGTTGAGCGATGTTGGAGGGGACAGCCGGGCTCACCTGACTTGCGCTTGACGCCACTGGGCTGCCCCGGTTCATACTGCGCGGGGAACACGAGCTCCTTGAACTGCCTGATGAGGTGGCCGGCTCGTTGCTCGATTTGCTCCATGGGGGGCCCTGTGGCACACGCATGCGTGCACGCGCAGACACAGACGGAACCATGCAGGCAGAACACACGGACACACAGACACGCACAAATGCACACGCGCAGATGATTGCTTTAGTGAGAAAGCTGGGGAGTGGATGATACGGTGACGAGGATACTGGGTGAATGGTTGAGCAGGCGAATGATGAAGCAGGTGAGTGAGCAGCTGAGTGTGAGAAAGCTGATGGGTGAGCAGCTCAGTCGGTGATTGGTTGAGCCAGTGAATAGATAAGCAAATGAGTGAGCAAGTAAGTAGAAGAGTGAACGAGCAAGCAGCAAGGGAGGGAGTGTGAGGGTTAGTTGGTGAGCAGAATTTTTTTTTAATCACTTAATTTTTTGTCCTTCTATAGTTTGTTGCTACTTTTCATCTTTCGGTTGGGCTGTCCTGGTGTTGTTGGCGTGCAGTTCTCTCCACAGCTCGGATTTGTAGTTTAAAACGTTGTTGCTGATTTGCCGTTCTTATCTCGTTGATGATGTGGCCGTTCTCTCCGCGGCTCTGTGTAGCGCTTTGTGGCCCTTGGGTGATGAGCGCTCTAGAAATGCTATTATTTTTATTATACGATAAATGTTAAATTAAACCATTTCCCATATATGTATTATAAACACTCATAATTTTGCATTTTAAAATTATAGTTGAAAGTCTTATCAAATTTTACTTGTTGTTTTGCAACGATGTGTATATTTTAAAAAAACGAAAAAATAGATTATTACTGCTGATTTTCCGTTCTGGTGCCATTGTTGTTGATGTGCCCTTCTCTCCGAAGCTCTGTGAAGCGCTTTGTGACCCTCGGGTGAAAAGCGCTCTACGAATGCAATTATTATAATTTTTATTAGATAGAGCGGCACGGTGGCCCAGTGGGTAGCGCTATCGTCTCAGAGCAAGAAAGTCCCGGGTTCGAATCTCGGCTCAGGTGCCTTTCTGTGTGGAGTTTGGATGTTCTCCCCATATCCGCGTGGGTTTTCGCTGGGCACTCCGGTTTCCTCCCACAGTCCAAAAAACATGCCGCTGCATAGGTTAATTGGCTCGCAGACTAAATTGCCCGCAGTGCCCAGTGATAGACTGGCGTGCATCGTGGGTATATCCCTGCCTTGCGCCGTGTCTACCAGGAGAGGCTTCGGCTCACCGCGACCCTGTACTTGACTAAGCGGTTTCTGACAATGAGATGAGATTATTATTAGATGAGCGCGGAAATTTAACGAGCGGTTGAACAAGCGGGGCGGGTGTGAGCAAGCACACTCACGTGTGTAGTCCTCTATGGGCTCTGGCTCCTCCATGTCGAGCGCCATCGACTCCAGGTTTCGGTAGTGCTGCTGCACTGTGGGGTTCTCGAAGCTCTCGCTCCTGCCACCGCGGGGGGAGGAAAAACGGACGTCAATACGGGGCAGCGCATCCCAGGCGAGGGGAGATCAGGTCTCTGCCAAAAGGGTGGGGGCACTCCGCACGATTCACAGGGATCACACTGTAAAAGAATGTAGATTTAAGAATTCGCCGTGACAACCGTTTTAACTGTTTAACTTATCGCCTGAGGATGCCTCTAATGTGTGACGCGAAACGTCGCGAGGTGGAGAGAGGAAGCGATCGACGCGGCTGTCCCGAGAGAGCAGCTTTTCGAAACAATCATCACAAACCCTCCCAGATAGCTGGGTAAGAATGACCCCCATCACCTGCCTCTCTGATACACGTGCTTCTCGCATAACGTGGTAAATGCGTTCCTGAAAACCACCGCGTTCACCGAAATTGCGTTATAGGTGGACAGTTTTCCCGGAGTAGATGTAAATTAAGGGGGCTCCGTGTGAGGGACAGATGGAAAGGAAAGGTGCTCATTATAACGGAGCAAGGGGGAAGAGAGAGAGAGAATACTATACAGATATATCTATATAGCAATTGCTACTTTTTATAAGCCAGCACATTGCGTAGTGGGGCACTGCGTAGCATAATGCAGATCACAGATGTTTATGCTTACAGCAGCAAGTAGCCAGTGAGCTTGCAAGCTCCTCATGCGGGATTCCTGTGGGGGCAACAACTGTCCAAACTGACCAACGCTTGGTGAGACCTAGCGCTTGAATCATTTCATTGATTTCCTTGCGAGCGATTTTTCGCGAGCAATTTCAAAAATCACAATTTCTCATCAGATGGCTGGTGTACGACGCTGCTCAGTCTCTGACCAAGCCTGAAATTTGCATTCGTTCTAAATTGTATTAATGTGATTATGACGTTGTGCGGCGCTGAACTCCTTGTGTTGTGACCGATCTCGGGACCCTGCCGGCCCCTTGATACCAGCGAAAATCGACGCCATTAAGAGGAGAATTACGCCGCGTTCTGCGATCAAGGTACGTAACACAACAAGCGCGCAGAAGTGGGAATGCGTGGTGCAAATGGTTGTGATCAGGGGGGTGTGGGGGGGGGTAGGGACCTGTACGTGAACTTGAGCTTCTCCACGATGGCTTTGGCTTGGTCCACCTGTTCACGATTAGCCCAGCCGACGCCTTCCAGCTTCGGCACATTCCGCAAGTCGTCGGCAAATGGCAGGAACACGATGTGGAAGCCTGCGTTCGCGCCGTGCACCAGCAGGGTTTTTATTTTTTTATTCTCATCATCCCATCTCATTGTCAGAAACCGCTTAGTCGTGTACAGGGTCGCGGTGAGCCGGAGCCTATCCCGGCAGACACAGGGCGCAAGGCAGGGATACACCCACGATGGGACGCTAGTCCGTCACCGGGCACTGCGGGCAATTTAGTCTGGAAGCCAACCTACGCAGCAGCATGTTTTAATACTCTGGGAGAAAACCGGAGTGCCCGGCGAAAACCCACGCGGACACGGGGAGAACATGCAAACTCCACACAGAAAGGCACCCAAGCCAAGACCTCCTTGCTGTGAGACGACAGCGCTACCCACTGGGCCACCGTATTACGGAGTCTAAAACCCCAAGTGGCCATCAACAATAAGCACAATTTTCTGACTTCTTAGATGTTATTCCGAATTTCTGGATCTTTTGCTAAAGATGCTTGGCACAGTTTCCAGCAAAACCTCGCGTCGAATTCTTCAATTTTATTCTGCTTCGAAAAGCTGCTATCTCGGTCGCGTCGATCACGACATCTCCCTCCATCGATGCATGAGGATTGCTTTTCGAAGCAATCATGTATCGAGCCGTGCAAACCTACATCATTACGTTCTTCACATCAGTGAGATGAAGCAAATATAGTTGACACGTTAAGACACGAGCAGCACGGTGGGCCCAGCGGGTAGCGCTCTCGCCTCACAGCAAGAAGGGCCCGAGTTCGAATCTCGACTCGGGTGCCTTTCTGTGTGGAGTTTGCATGTTCTCCACGTGTCCGCGTGGGTTTTCACTGGGCACTCCGATTTCCTCCCACAGTCCAAAAAACATGCTGCCGCATTGGTTAATTGATTTGCAGACTAAATTACCCTCAGTGCCCGGTGATGGACTGGCGTCCCATCGTGGGTATATCCCTGCCGTGCGCCCTGTGTCTGCCATGATAGGCTCTGGCTCACCGCGACCCTGTACAGGACTAAGCGGTTTCTGTCAATCAGATCAGATGAGACGTTAAGACACTTGTACACATGACAACTTCAGTAGTTTAGCTATATAAGGTATGGGGGGGGTTCTTACAACAGATAAATCAACACATGGCCGAATCCAAATATCAATATCGAATCAACACTACTGATTTTGAGACAAGTGAGAGCACTGTATGAAAGTTGAGTGTGAACGTTATTTACCAATGTGACGATTTATATAAGCAAAGTTTTACAATATCACATTTCCCGAGCAAAGGTCCACAGGCCTAATACGCCAAGCAGCCAGTGTCAAAGAGGCATTGCTAACGGGGTACTAGATACGTACGACATTTCTTGAACTGAACAAGGTTACACGGAACTGTACAAACGGGGCAAAGCAGAGTGCAATCGTCAACGTGAATTGCGTGAACACCGGCCGTAAAGTTTCCCTCTCACCGGGCGGCGTGACCTGGGCGCCACTTTCGTCCTTCACCTCCTCCTGCGGCAGCAGCCCCACGAAGCGCGGCTGCGCGTTGCGGTGCGGCGTGTAGTGGCACAGCGCCCACACGTCGCGCTCACGGCACCGCACCAGCAGCGCCGTGAACAAACGCCCGCTACCTGCGCACGCGCGGGCGGAGGGGGCGCGCGCGAGCGCACGTGCGCGTAAACCGGCACCCGAAAGCGCGCACACACAACAGCCACCATTAGTACTATATAAAATATATAGTGTATATAAAATATACAAATAAAGTAGTATCGTTACGGAAGTAAATAGTATGTTAAATAATTTAATATGGCATCTAATACGATATTAAATAAACTTAACCCGCTATATCATCCTGATTTTAGACTTGCTTTGGATGCCCCCTACAAAACCCAGGATTGTGAATTGTACATTGGCTTAGGATTAACTTCTCTAAACAGGTGTAAAAATATTCACTGGGCCCTAGTCATACCGAAGGTTATACTTAACCTCTAGTATGTTATTCCGCATACCCCCCTCCCCTCCCGTAAGTATTAAGGTTGGATACCCGCGTAGAGGCTCTCTTCAGGGTAGATGAACTGCGCGGGACGCAAGTGGTGATGCTTCTTGAGGTACTTCATGGGCTTGAAGCCAACGAGCACCAGCCCCGGCTCAAAGAACTTCTTCACCTCCTGCACCTCGTCATTCTCCAACACGATCTGTCTGTAGCCGTACGCCTGACAAGCACCACACATAAGCTGACGAAAGATCCACCCGTATAGGCTTAAAAGATCGTTGTGCTATCGGTAGGTTTTCTTATGAATAGCCGGCGCGGCACACGAGGGTTGTCAGCATCACGTCCGGCTGCATCGACAGTTACATTGCACCAGGTACCCGGTGGAGGCCGAGTTAGTCTGACGTCATGTGTGAACTGCGAGCGCTGCGCGTGATCAGAGCTGGCCCATCAGCCAACCGGCCGTCGGTCGGCAATCGGCACGACGATTCGCAGAGTGTGCTTGGATGCCTGGGAAACTCTAACTCAATCTACTGCAGTGCAGACAAGGTAATCCTCACTGGCAGCTTGTCCCTACGCAAGAGTGTGCAGCACAAGCCTGCACATGGATATTTACCTGCGAACTGGAGGGGGGGGGGGTGTGACGTTGCTTTGTGGTTTCTACTCATGTAAGTGATTTTCAAGCAAGCTTGAAAATCTAGACTGCGATGCCGGCATGCATGGGCCGACCCTGTTAAGTATCACGTCGCCGGATCGATGACCTCCAATGTGAAGAGACGGCACATATGTAACGGTTAATTTGACCTTCTCATGGATCAGTGTTATGATGTAATAATAATAATCGCATTTATAGAGCACTTTTCACCCGAGGGTCACAAAGCGTTTCACAGAGCTGCGGAGAGAACGGTACGCTAACAGCACGGCTCAATACATGATGATTGCTTCGAAAAGCTGCTCTCTCGGGGCAGCCGCGTCTACAGAGGGAGCGATCGGCGCGGCTGTCCCGAGAGGGCGGCTTTTCGAAGCAATCATCCTCTCAATGGATCGTCACCTTACTGTAGCGGAAGAGATTGCGTGTTCCGACGAACGCCAGATCTCTGCTACTTGCAGTCAAGCACTACTGCTAAGGTCTCCCTTGGCGAACACGTCTGGGGGAAGTTTCCAAATATCGATCCGAAGACCCTCTGCGTAAAGGAGGTTGGTGTCAGGCAGAGCATACGGAGATAAAACTCTGCTCCAATACCCCCACCATTGGGGGGGGTGGAGGCAACTGGCTAACCCAGGTCAACCTGGATACCGGCCGTTTAAGCCGGCAACAACAAACGCCTGCCTCCGCCGCACCTGCGCCTTCTTGGTGTCGCTGGGCAGCAGCAGGCGCCCGGTCTTGGCGTGGAACATTTGCTTCTTGGACTTGACGGGCTCGTTAGTCTCGCGGTAGAGCTTAATGGCGAAGGGCTTGTGAGCAGTGCGCGTGAGCGTGTACACAGCGACGCCCAGGCTCAAGCCCTCGCCCAGCTTCAGAGGCAGCCTGGCTCACGTGCATACGCACAGACGCACATGCAAGCATATACAAAGATCCCCCCCCCTCCCATACAGGTCTAACAAACTGTAGGGTTAAGTGCTGCTAGCGAGCACCTATGAAGGCCAGTACGGCACACGAGGGGATAGGTGGCCATCACCACCGTCAACTGCCCTTGTTTCCTCACTAGCAAAAATGTATACATTGCACCAGGTACTTATTTGAGGCTGAGTCGACCTCGGGAAGCCCAGGACCGCTTCAGATCTCATCTCATCTCATTATCTGAAACCGCTTAATCCTATATAGGGTCACGGTGAGCCGGAGCCTATCCCGCAAACACAGGGCGTAAGGCAGGAATACACCCGACGACGGGATGCCAGTCCATCGCCGGACCGCTTCAGATCGTCATCACCGATTTTGGCAGTGAGCATAACTCGAACTTGGGTCACCGAGGTTGTGGTGCAGGCCATTAACCACTGCACTACCACTTCCCACAGGTACAGACACACGTGAACACTCACACACTGCACCGCGTACACACGCGCACTCATCCCCTGGTGCACAAGAACCCACCGAGCCATGGCCCTCTTCAAGAACTCCTTGGTGCGCACCACCTGCAGGAGCTGGCTGTACCGGCTCGCCGGGTCGCGCGGCGGTCCGGAGTCCCCGCCCACCGCCTCCTCCTCGCTCACGATGTCGCGGTAGAACGCGTCCATTCGAAACCCGTCGGCTTTGCCCAGCGGCAGCACCTCCAGCGTCACACCTGTGCGCGGGCGCGGGCAACGCACAGCAGGGGGGGGGGGGGATCGGGGCAGTGCGACCTCACGCCGCCCTCGCCCACCGTCGCAAGCCGCCACGACACGCGATGGGACAGTAATGCAGAGGGGAAATGCGGCACCTGGATCTGTTACCATTGATCCCAATAAGCAATGAATCGTCACGATTGTGTGTCTCGATTCAACGGCACGATTCGATTCTTTTTTCCGCCTGGGTTGTACTTTGTCTCAAAGTTTGTGGTTTGTGCCTCGCTCCGTCTGTCTCGCTCGCGCGGACCATCGGCATATGGGGAAAAACGATCAGTGAATCGGCGTGTGGACGGTGAAGGGCGACTCACCGATGCCGCGCAGGTCGGCAGCCTTGGTACGCGCCAACTTGGCTCGCTCCGGATGGCCGGCGTGCGGCTCGTCCTGGTTGGTGAGCACCAGCACGCGCCGTTGGCTGAGCCGGTCCTTGGAGGCGCTGAAGAGCTGGGCGCAGGCGAAGAATGCGTCGCGCAGGGAGAAGTCCGTCGAGTGGCCCAGCAGCGACTGCACCTTGGACCGGACGTCGCCGTTCGTCAGCCGGTCCAGGTCCATGATGCGGCTCGCGCCTGGCGCACGGGCGAGGGCACAGAGACAAAGATCTTCCGTCTAACATTTTCAGGCTGATGGGGCAAGTGCTGGTTGGGAGCATCTACGACAGCTGGCAATGCGCACGCGGGAACGGGGTGACCACCGCCACGACGGCCAGCCGCGTCTGCGATGATGGCAGCGACGATTGACGACTGATGGCTGTGGCGGTAGCGGTGGCGGATGCTCCTCCGGTTACTCACCAGGAATGTCGAGGCTATGGTAGATGTACACGTGCTTAAACAGCTCGTTGTTGTGCTTCTCCGTGCCGAAGAACACGAGCCCCAGGAGATCGCGCTCACGGCTGATCACCCTGGAGCGGTAGACGCTGTGCACGCACTGCATAGTGGGGTCAGGAGGTCAAGAGGTTGAATAAATGTTAAGTTGTATGGGTAGGGAGCGACCCAGAGCTCAACAAAGTATATCATTTAATTGCATAGTAATAAACATCATGGTTACTTTAATACGAAGGCTTTCGTGACCAATATTATCGATGAAATTCATCTTTTGGTTCAGGTCACGTAACAAAGTGTTGTTAAACCACCACCCGACACGGCCACTCAGTAAGGTTTCTCCCGTGAACAGATTGTGGCCAATTCCTTCACTGTCTCAGCACACCGGTGTGTAGGAGAGCGAGCCACGGTATTTTATAATGAGATACCCGACGTTTCGCTGATTGTTGCAATCAGCATCATCGGGTACCCGCGCCAAACCTGGGCGAGCAGCTGCTGATTGCAATTATCAGCGAAACGTCGGGTATCGCTTTGTAAAATACGGTGGGTTAGCGCTCCCACACACCGGTGTGCTGAGACAGTGAAGGGATTGGCCACGTTCTGTTCACGTGACAAACCTTACTGAGTGGCCGTGTCGGGTGGTGGAGGGTTGAACGACACTATTTTTTACGTGACCTGACCCAAAAGATGAATTTGAAACATTATGGTGCGAATGAGAAGTGATTTAAAGAATCCGACAGATTTTGTGACATCGCATTCAAAAGGTATTTACCGTACATGCAATGGTGTTGCACGGTTCTAACAAAGCGGCAGCTTCTAATTAAAGTTTCTTTGCAGCAAAACATAATTCCGATACCACACTTGCAACACACATAACGCTGTAACAACAAAAACACGAGTTAAAAAATGTATTTTTCTGAAAGAGTTTTATGACATTGCAATAAAACCTTAAAGTAGGCGTGGGGGAACAATTGGCCTGCGGGTTGTTTAAAGCAAATGCGCCGCTGCTCAGTCACGGCACCTCCCTGGAGGTTCGCTCACCTTCATGCTCATCACGAAGGGGCTCTCATCCGAGTCCTCTTCCTTGATGAGCATCACCTCCGAGGCGTCAACGAGGAACACAAGGCTGTCTCGTCCCGCCGAGGGCCCCCCCTCGCCTGCACTTCACCAACACCACGATAACAAAAAAATCGATTTATTAATGATCCCGTGGAGGGTCGTGGAGAGTGGGAGCCGAAATTAGGTGACACACGGCTATACCTTTGATGGGACGCCAGTCCATCGCAGGGTGCTAGGGGACGGAGATCACCGGGGCAATTATGTCAGGCCGTTTAACACAGGCAACATGTCTTTGGACTGTGGGAGGAACCTGGAAAACACTGTTGCATAGGAAAAACACTGCATCTACAGCTTGCAAACTCACTGGGCATTTTCTGCTGTAGTAATAAACACCTATTATCTATTCCGAACGCACTGCTCAGAGATGCTGGAATGCCCCTCCGTTGGTAATTCGGTCACAGATGACTCCCTGGGCATCTTCAAATCTCGTCTGAAGATTCACTTATGCTGTAAGGCTTTCAAGTACTCTGGCTAAGACTCTTGATGTGGCACAATGTTGTTATGGCGGTATGATGGCTCTCTGCCGACCTGTGTTTGCTGGGGAACATTTATTCCTTCCTTGTTTGTCGAAGAATTATTGTTTTATCTCTTATTTTATGTCCTATAATGTATTGATATTTGATTTTCAGTTGAACTCACTACCCCACCATGCCACCCAATTTCAAGTACAGTACAATAAGAGATAAAAGTGTAGCCACAACATTTCTTGCTCGCACTACTGATGAGTTTCCAAAGGAAGGTAGTTTGGAGCACCCTCTGTGGATGGTAGGTTGGGCTACTCTACCATGGTAGCCAAACGTCTGGGATGAGGTGGTGGGAGAAGCCACACTATTCCCAAAATACGCACGTTGCCCTTCTGCAGCCTCTTCTTCCTCCTCGTCCACATCTTTCTCTGCAAATTCCTTCCAATCGTGGGCAGGAAAGCTCATCTTGCAGGGCGGGCGGGTGAGCAGGCAGACGGTTCGGCTGCTACCAAAACAAATGAGTAACTTCACGTCAGCTGAAGACAACTCCCCCC